>OU343220.1:233815510-234051713 GCA_910596185.1 Chrysanthemum makinoi | reverse complement strand
TTTTTTTTTTTTTTTTTTTGTAATATAAACTCTAAATTATAGATGTGTTTCTTATGGTTACATAAGCTATTCTAAATAAACTGTTTGAGGTTAAGGTAGCACTAATTTGTTTCATGTGGTTATAAGATAATTAATCTGATCATCGTTGTTGAATATACACTTTCAACTCTTATTTTTTAGTTGCCAACTATAGATTTAAGATATTGAATCGTAACTTATTAAGTTCTGTAAGCAAGACTCGCAGTGATGATGAACTGAATTCTTAAAACCAGTATACCGTCATCTGTTGAGCAAACTTAATAAGCCAAGTAAAATAACTTTTTGGTAATGACAAGATAGTCAACGCCCCAGGCTTTAGGTAATTCTTTTCAGCATATGACCATGGATCATGTTTATTTTTCTCATTTTTCAGTGCGAATTAGCGGCGAGTGCCTTACTGATTAACATTTTATTCTCCAAGTCTAATGCTTGTGTCTGTGACTGGTGGCCGTGGGCACTAAAACCGAATACACGATTTATTTGTACACACCAAACAATTTCTTGATTACTGATATAATTCAATGTTCTGATCTTTTTAATTTGTGGGGTTTAGTCATCAATAACAGATTTTGCTCACTAGGTTTTTTTAATTGAATATGTTGTTGTTTACAGGAATGAAGAGGTTCAAAGATAATGATGATCTTTGTTGGCGATTTTGGGCATACGCAAGTCTTGAATTCTGTGGGAAGCCGGTGTAACTGAATTTGGGATTCCAGAGCTAATACAATGCGAAGAATCCATGTAAGTAACTGCCATGTCCTACGGCTAAATTGCACCAAGTGTGTTTATATCTAATAGCTTCAGGTACATCCATGTTAGATTGGAATTGTTTTCAGGGGACTATGATATGGAAAGTTTTTGGTGATGGGCAAATGTACCGGAGTCTTTAAAAATTTCCCTTGATAAAGGAAAACTAAAAGATGCAGTCAATTATGGAACAAAATTAACTTTTTGTCTTCAAATAAAATCAGATAGTTTCATCATCCAGATGAATCAGTTGAGTCTAACATTTTCACATGCAATATTCAGGGCACTTGTGAAAATGATAGTTGTATGTGGTCCCGCATGATCCAGTTCGACTATCTATTTAGCTTGGCAACTGAAGAGAAAATTAACCTGATCAGATGGTGTGATACATCCAATGGTGCCATGTTTCTCCTCTCCACTAATGACAAGACTATAAAGTGTTGGAAGGTAGAAAATGGTAGTTTGATCTTCTCCATTGTTTATTTTATAAAAACCGAATACTTTATGTATCTAAAACAAGCACGTTAAGGCATAACAAGCCGATAAGCAGTTACGGTTACAATATGAGCACATAAGCGAAAAATAAGCGATTCGGTATCTAAAATTAAACTTTTGCATTAGCATTCAAATATGCTGAATATTGTTTCATTATAAGTATCATTTAGCTAACCGTATTATTTATGTTTGCTTTATCGTTTATTTGAGTAGATTGTGTTATTTTCTCAAAAAAAAATTCAACTTATTATGCACCTTTGAATGTTGAGATCACAAGGTCTCAAGCTGTTGGTGCTATTCATAGGACTTTATTTTATGTGTGGCACGTTCTGAGAGAATAATTAGTTGGTTAACAATACTATGAGACTGGCATTCTACATTCACAGGTATAATCATGTACCTATTTTGGTACCTAATATCTAATGTGTTAAGATGGCATGTAAATTGTCATACAGGTGGTGAGGTACCATTAGTTGAGGTGGTGAGGTACCATTAGTTGTCTTCTTTTGTGTAGTTTCATGAATGCCATTTGCTTCCTACTGAGTGCGAATGCAAAAAGGTCAAACGGGTCATCTACATACATACTCCCTTTTGTATACTTTATACTAAATGTTATTTATTAAGCGCTTTTGACATGAAGAAATTGGTTATTTATAATGACGTGGACTAAAAATTTTCAATGCAACAGGTTGAAACTTTAATTGTATGTGAACAATGGAACAAATTGAAGAATGAGGCATCGTGAGAACACCTAAGGATAATACTGGAATTTAGTTCCGTACATAGGAATCACTACATGCGATGATCAAATCTGCAGGTAAATGATAAATGCAAACAATTAATTAAACTATTATTTTGATAATTATTTAAGATTACGTTAAACACGAGGTCACTAACTTACTCATAATGACCCGTTTACCAATTTGTTTTATCACCTACTTCTGGCAATTGCTAAAATGGTTTCGCAATTCTACATTGTTGCAAGATACAACCATCTAGATATGCTATGGTTATTCGATTCGTTTAATGTCAAAATAGATATGAAGAACATAGCATAAGTTACTTGACATGAACTTCTATTATTCGTTCATCTGTCTAGAAGTTCTTATAACAAATTTTAGCATTAAAACTTCCGGTCATATTTTAAACAAGCTTTTAAATATAAGGGACAAAATAATATGAGTTCTAGATCATGGACACAAGCGAGGTTGTCATAATGGATTTACATAATCCACTCACTTTTGAATTTTTGCATTGTCTTAATTAACCGTCATATTGTTTCTTTCTTTGAGTGAGCCTAAATTCTTTAAAGATGTCTACAAATGGTCATATGTAGAACACAAAAATAAAGCAGTTAACAGTGACATAGTTATACATGAGTAAACATTAATAGACACTCAATTGTCAAGACATTCAAACCAATTTTATATGCTCTCATTTATCTAAGACAAATTATTAAGTACCTTACTATTCATATAATTTTATGATAGCAGCCGTGTGTACTTTTATCCCAACCACACAACATGTATGCATTAAGGGATTTCGTGAATGATGAGTTTGTATCCCATCTAATTATTGACAAATATCCTACCTGGATAACTTTGCTAAACTGCTGTTTGGATCATGATATTTTGTTTTTGTCTCATGTGTCACGGTGGCTAGCGAAAATTGGTTACTTCACTTAATCACAGGAAGTCGATTGGTGATTTATGCATGGAAGAAGATTGTGCCTTTCTCAGTACTTGAACGATTAATCGCTGCTGAAAGTTTTAGGCGGTATGTTCCGTTTAACCCGACATGTATCTGCTTACACAATTTATATAAGCCTTCCCATTTACACTTTCCACAGCTTAAGGAAGTTATATGTAAGCATAATTGTATGTTGTTATAGAATATGGTTACTTTAAATGAACATTCAGTAATTTCTTGCATAACTGTTATGTTTTTAACATTTTTGCATAACTCTACACTAATACCTTTTTACTTTAAATAACATTCTCGCAGTAACGCGCGTGCTCACCCACTTGTGTTAACTAAATTTGATTCATGTTAAAAATCACTTGGGCATTATAACAACTCATTATGTAAAAACAATCAATAAGTAAAAATACATATATACATAGAACTTTATTTTTAAATTCAATAAAGAAAAGCATTTAAAACACCTTAATTTGTTTGTATTTTAATGTATAATAATACATAGTTAAAAATTTTAGAAAAAACCCCGTGCGTGCACGGGTATTATAACTAGTATCTTAACTGTAACATAATCACTCCAACAACGAACTTCTTAATACTTTCACTAACGACCCTTTGTCTTTTTACTCATCTCACACTTTGAACTGATGAATTCTATTACTTCATCATGTGTAAAAACAAAAAAGTTAAACTTCTAAAAGCGATTAACTTTAACCGTTGACCCATTAAACCAATTTCAATGATATACAATTACTATAGAAGATGAAGCCAGAAAACTTTAGATATTTTCAAAGTGTCCTAATAATTTCAAGTAACATGGCCCTTGGAGTATGTTTTGCCAACTTTCATTCTTTTAAGAGCAAACACTTTGAAAGCACATCGTTTTGGCATAACTTCTTTTTCATTCACATTTCAATAATCATGTGATGGTAATAAGTAACGAATCTCAAATAAGAGGGGCCTGATATAAGTTTGGTACCATTAAGGGGTTCTCTATCTTGTCGAAGAGTACATATATATATACCAAAACGACTAATCTCTCTTTTTTTTTTTACATCAAATGACTTATACCGGTAACTTAAAACACGCTCTCTGGCATGAGTTGAAGTGACAAATATCTATAAAATGGTATAACCTAAAGGCGTATTCAGAAATATATGGTCTTTTTAGACTTTTAAACCAATAACTAAAAGATTTGATAGAAAGGAGTAAGGCTTAAAATAAAGAAACAACAAAAAGAATTTGGTAAATATACATGTTCCTATAGATGGCTAACATACATGTGGAAGTACACATGCAAGCTTCTTCTAACTAAGACTTAAACAACAATGTTGTCATAGAATCTTAATTCACACAAATAGAAGAAACATAAAGGTCTAATTTTGATTAATATAAACAATAAGGATAAGATTGACAAATGAAATCAAACAATAAGGGTGAAAAGAGAAACTATACTAAATATTCTTAGGGTTAGTGAAATGCTTTACAGCCTATAAATAATCCCTTTTAGGGTTAAGAACCAAACAAGACACATCTCAAAAGAAATGACCAAAAGAAGAGTGGTTCTAAGAAGAGAAGAACCACCACCCTCACCACCTTTGATGGATTCTGCATCGAACACGGTGAGGGTTCATGTATACTATGGTGAGTGTCAAAGGAACCATGCAGCTAACGTTGGTGGTTATGCTGTTGATGGTTGCCGAGAATTCATGGCGGTGAGCGAGGAAGAGGACACGGAGGGTTCACTTACGTGCGCTGCATGCGGCTGCCACCGTAACTTCCATAGAAGGGTGGTGGAAACTGAAGCTGCTAGCTGCAGCGATTGTGAGTGAAAACAAGAACTTCAAGCTAGCATACGTCTACTCATAAAACACACCTTTTATTTATAAAACAATGTGTGTGTTATATATTGTGTTTCCTATTTGTCTTGTTGTGTGTGTTTATTGTTTTGTCTTTTAGCGTGCGTTAATGCGAGTTGGGTGAGTTCATGTAACATTAGGTTAATTTGTCTTGTCTTTTCTGAAACTTCTTACTTCACTTTCTTAGAGAGCCGGGTGAATCACAACACCAATAATTGTTATTGGTGTGTTACTTTTGCGTCATTACAACATCTTTTCAACAACACTCTAGCTTCTCTAGCAATAACAACTAATAATCGTTATTGGTGCATGTAGCATTTGGGTCTTACTAAAAATACCTCACTCACTCAGAAAACAAAATGAAAATAAATAAAAAAACCAATGGCACCAATGGTTTCACTAGCAAGAGACGAATGGCTAACATGAGATGATGCAGGCTAGCCATTGGTCAAAAAATTTGCTAATAGCGTGCATAAATCATCCTACATCGTGTTCTCTTAGCTTGTTTCAATAAAAGTTTCTCAGAAAAAAAAAGTTAATAAACTGAGTGGTTTTCGATTGATCTTGTGTTTTGATAATGAACACGTACAAGATATAACCTAGAAAATTATTTTCCAAACTAAATTTTCGACGTACACTTGATTAATCAGCCAAATGCGAAAAATAACCAACATATGCATGATCAAATTATGTTAATCAACATAGCTAAAAGTTCTGGATAGAAGATATTTGAGCATTTTATACACTATCATAACAAATGAATATCCTCATAATGCAATAGAATAACAACATTTTACTAAAATGATAATATTTTACATTTTTACCATAGGCATAGTAATAAATACTAAGTAATTTTGAAGCTTTTATATGATTTTGAATCAACTTGAACATCTTCAAATGTTTGGCATGAAAATAGACTAATCAAAGTGAGATAAACGTAAGATTCTCATATTCATCTTTCCATTTCAAGAATGAAGGAAATTAACGACAAATGCATGTACCTAGTTGACAAGGATGTATGAATTTGGATCATGCCCAAAACTTAGTAGGGATCCTGTTAAGTGTTCAATTCTATACACATCTAGGCATTAAGGCTATATATATTAGTACCGTACTATTAGTATGAATTTAGTAGGGTTCTTGTTCTTAAAATACATTTAAAAAGCGGAAAATTGTATTGTAGATATATTCGATCTCCTTCTTAGATTTATGTTAATTCTTTAACTTGTTTTGAGATTGATCAAATGATACATGGGTGGAAGAAACAAGAAATTAATCCGTCATGTGGTTAGATATGTGTCGACTGGTGTAGATAGAAGTTAGGTATGAAGCATTTGAATGTAGGGAACAAAGTTTCTGGTATACCTGATATTGAATTCGGTAGACGTCACTTCAAATTTTGTCACAAACTACATGTGTTAAGGGAAACGTTTATCGAGAAAGATGGAACAACATATGCGATTCTTGGTTTGGCTAATATTTTTTCTTTCATTCTCCCTTTCATTAAGAGTAATGACAGAGTCACAAACAAACTTCTACAAAATATTCACAAAATAACGTGGTCGAGGGTGATTTGGTGACTTTTATGGCAGCTTTCTCTCTTATAAACCAATCATCCACCGATACGTCATTTTTAAAGTCATACAATATATATGTATTCTTTCAAATGTATCATTATCATATACGAGACATTCTGACCTGCGTGATACACCGTTTTTGTTTTTCGATGAATTTTTTGAACTTTTGTTCATGTCTAAAACTCAACTTTTTTATTTGTTACTATAATTTACAAATGGTTTCGAGCCAAAATTCATGTGCGGGACGAAGCAAAGCATTTGGATAGTGAAAAACTCACAACTAACAAACATGGTCTTCTCTTGATCGATCTGAATCACACATTATTTACTTTTCCTTTTTATTCATTATTAAAGGCGATATTTTAAT
Source organism: Chrysanthemum makinoi (assembly GCA_910596185.1). Taxonomy (NCBI): domain Eukaryota; kingdom Viridiplantae; phylum Streptophyta; class Magnoliopsida; order Asterales; family Asteraceae; genus Chrysanthemum; species Chrysanthemum makinoi. The sequence continues at coordinate 234,044,931 of OU343220.1, read as the reverse complement.
ATGTTGCATTTTGTTATTTTAGCAAATTCTTTTAATTTATCTGTTCAAATCGGATGTACTAACACTCACCGCTACAAAAGAGCATTATTTTACCTTTATCGGTGATATTGTCCTACATTACATGTAGCATACCAACGTTGTTATTTGACCATCAAAAATACATTCTTCATGCATGTGATGCAAGTATAATCTTACATAGTTCACTACTTATCTTTGTGCGGTTGCTCATCATAGTTATGCATTACCAAATATGATCTTTTAGTAGCTTATCGATGAAGCAACACTCTATATTATTCTTTGGTGTCAAAAGTTATAGCATTTTCATGTCAATGCCGTGTACATGTAAAGTTAGTGCAATGATGTATATATAAGAATGCCACATATGTAGTTAAAACTCTTACCCGACATAAAAACGAGTTTTGTGCTCATCTATCTCGCATGAGTTAAATACTACTTTGTTGACGTATTATTTGTGACATAATGTGTATAACGGAGGTATTGTCATATCGACGTAGTGTGCATGTAGTATCGAAACCTTCTTTGTAGTGCCCTTATATAGAGACAGTACTCATTAATGCTTAGATGAAGCCAAAAAAGTTTGTAACGATTTTTGTAACTCAATCTAGTTAATCATATCTATTATGGAAACTCAAATTAGATGAAGCCAAAAGATTTATAACCATTTTTTTAACAACCGGCCCCATGGGACTCGAACCCAGGTCTTTTGACTCACAAAAGATGATTCAACCACTGGAGCACTTGTGATTTGTTGTTTATATAACGGATTAAAATATGATTAAGCCTTCTTTGTGTTGGACAACATTAATACTTAACATTAAATACATGACACTCAATCTTTTAATATCTATAGATTAAAAAAATACTTTGTACCTGAACTAATGGTTGGGTTCTAATATGATCGTTTTTTTACCGGCTACCGGTTAAATTAGCAAAAACAGAAATACATTTTATTTTTTTTTTATTTTTTATTTTTTTTTTTATGGTCATTTTGGTCCCCTGATATCATCAAATAGTCATGATATTTTAATGTCAATTTTCCCCTAATATGCTCATCATTTGTATCATTTTACTTGAATATATACTCTTATTCATTAATATTTCATTTTCAGGTTAATAATGAGCATAGGAACGAAGAGGCACGAAATTGGAAGGTCATTAATGAAAATACACAATAGTATGCTTTTATTAAGAGTTACTACAGAAATCCTTACTCTAATTACGCCTTAACAAGGATTAACACTAAAAGATCAAAGTCGACTCTGACCAAGGTTACGGCGTAACTCCTAAACAAGTTACAGTGGATATATTTCCAAGACTTAGAAGAATTTCATGGGCAAAAGAAGTTACGACGTAACCACTTTCATGGTTACGGCTAGAGCTGGCATAACAGGTCACACGAACCTGTTAAGACACGAACCTGTTAAGACACGAACCTGTTAAGGTCAAACACGAACACGACCTGTTAGCTTATCGTGTCATTTTTCTCAAACACGAACACGACATAAAATAAACAGTTAACACATGTTAAGAACCTGTTAACACTTCGGTGTTCTCATTCCTATGTTTTGCTACTATCTCGTGATTTTGGGCTTATTATGTATTCTTTTTACATGGTTACTTGGGACTGTAGTACATGACTACACGCGTAACAAGCATAGATGAGCACAAATAATATCTCCATATTTAGTACAGTGATTGCAAATTACTAAAAGAATATTCAACCATTTGCTTCCTACTGTAAAACTTGACCAATGAATGACACAAGAACAACTTGACCATTACAACAAATAATATCTCCCAATGACACAAGAACAACTTGACCATTACAAGACTAATTCGCATGTATTTCAGTTATATTTACAAACAAGTCAACGCAAGACCATCAAGCTCGACCTTATTCGCCATCGACATTCCTACGGTAAAACCCGTAACCATCTCACCTTTAATCATCAAACACGTTTTTATTCAAAAACTCTAATATCCGAAATCTAAAAATTAGATTTGGAGCGCGTGTGGATGTTTGAACGTGATTATCATGCATAAACGTGATCACAAGACACCGATCTATCATTTGAGATAGGTGGTGTAAGTATTTGAGGTCGTCGGAATTTGGCCGGAAACGATGACAGCTTGCTTGGGAAATTTAGAGAGAGAGCGAGGAGAGTTTGTTGTGTGTGTGTTTTGTAGAGAGAGAAAGAAATGGTAAAATGGGAGTTGGAGAAATGGTAGAAATGGTAAAGACTTATATATATTTTAATTTTAACAGTCTTATCAGTCTTAACAGTGTCCTGACTGTTAAGACCTGTTATGTTAGCAGGTCTTAACAGTCGCACTGCTAAGACACGAAACTGTTAGTGGTCAAACAACCTGTTAAGACCAGTCGGTCGCGGTCGGTTAACGTGTTCGTGTCAAAATTGCCATTCTTAGTTACTGAAAGTGGTTAACGAGTGTTCTACGTCGTAACTTACCTTTAGGTTACGCCGCACTTTCATCACGAGGATAAGATCGTCCTAGATTCAAAGGTTATGGCGTAACTAACCCTAGAGGTTACGTGATAACATCAAATTAGCCCGATCTTTTATATATCAAATTCCCGTGTTTATGGCCTCATTTGCATTAATATGGTACTTAATTCTTTCATTTTCGTTCATATTTGCATTTCAGGATAAATGAGGCGTTGGAGCGGAAAAGAAGTGATAAAAGGCCAAATTTATGTTCTGAAGATTCATTTACAAGGGCCTATGAATTGGGTGTGAAGATTATGCCGTAACTTGTTAATAATGTTACGGCGTAAATATGAGTTGAAGGATACTGGCGTAACCATTTCTTATGGTTACGCCGTAATTATTTTTGTGAAGGTTACGGCGTAACGTAGCAATTTAGTTACCGTAGAGATGATTTGAATGAATAATCATGTAATGATTTAAGGGTTACGGCGTAACTCGGATAATTAGTTACACCGTAATTAATTACTGGGCAAAGTTTCGAGGTCCAGGAATTAAAAGCGGCAAGTTTATTCGAAGTTTATTGAGTACAAGGACTTGTTATAAAAGTAACAAGAGCGACGAGGGACTAAAAGCGTCATCTAGGCCAATTAAGTTTCAACATATTTTGATGACTTTCAATAGTACGAAATTCAATGTTATGGCGTAATTGCATTGTTTAGTTACGGCGTTACTTAGTTACGACGTAACTAAATAATTTAGTTACGACGTAATTTTTCGAGATCTGGATTTCTTTTCGCCGACTTTTAGTTACGCGTAATTAGCCCTTAAGGTTACGCCGTAACATGTGGGCCTATAAATACAGCCATAAATCTGCATTTTTAAGTATCTCTTAGGGAATCGCATTAGGGCACCATTCCGTGGCATTTTTCAAAGTCGAAGCCAGCTTTTGAAAGAAGAATTCATTTGCAATCATCATCATTATTAGCTCTACATCAAGTAATTTGTATCAAACATTATGTTCAATTCAATTTATGATTTATTCATTTTTGTTGGTATGATTTATTATATGTTTGGCTAAGCACCCGTGTTGGCCTAGTTATGATTCTTTAATTGTTTTGTTTGCATTTACTTTACTTCCGCATAATTATTTCTAAGTGTATGCATGCATAGTTTATTGGTAGCCACCCTTGGTTCATTAGTTTTGAATGGCGGTAGAGGCCAATTGCCTTGGAGATATGACCAAATGACCCTAGGTGAGCTGGACCGACGGAAGGGTAAGATATGACCAACTGACCCTTTCTACTTGTGCGATTTGACCAACTGATCACCTATCGTTTGGATGAACTTAAGAATTAGTGGGTGAGTGTCTAAGTTCCTAACGGCCGGGCACTCACTATTATAAATCTAGCATGTAGCGGTACTTAATGACTCTTCGGCTTAGGGACCGGGAAGAAGCAGGACTTATGACGGCTCGATTTCTCATGTGGTGGCATTTTTGTGATAGGTTAGGCTAATTGACCAAATGCTCGACTTTGACCCCACCGAGTAATTAGAAGTAAGAGACGAGACATAACTAGCCGAGGATTAACTAGGTTAGCACCACTCTCCTCTTGCCTTTATCTGCTTTCTTTTATTTCCTTGTTTTATTAGTTAATTTTATTATTTCAATCTTAAAAGCAATTAAAATCGTGACATAGACTTAAGTTAATTTCCGATCCACGTAGCTCTTAGGACGACCTCGGTTTTACCGAATACTACACTACACACGACCGGGTACACGCCCGTTAGTACACTAGGGTAGACCATAGGTATAACGAGACACTATAAATTTAAGACTGGTCCGTAAAACCTGCATCAAGTTTTTGGCCGCTGTCGGAACTATTTAGGATTTTAATTTAAGTTTTTCCTTTATTTTCTTTTATTTTTGTTTTAGTTTTCTTTTTCTTCTTTTCTCGCTTTTGTTTATTTTTGATATTTCAGGATATGGAAGATTCAGATTTTGACACGCTCACTATGGAAGAATATATTGCGTTGACTCGAGATAACCAAAGATCGGGCATCGTATATCCCGAGTTTAATGATGACATCGAGTTTGAGATCATTTGTCGTTCATGAGAGAACTTAGACAAAAGCTTTTCGCGGGAACTAATGATGAAGATGCCCACCTTCATGTGCGAAGAGTATTGGAGATCGCAGATCTTTTCCACACCGTGAGTTTTGAAGATGCATTAACGCTTAGAGTGTTCCCAATTACACTCACAGGTGCAGCCAGAAGATGGATGAAGATGCTTCCTGCGGGGTCACACAATACATGGAATCTTTTGAAGAAAGCTTTCATTCGGAGATATTGTCCTCCTTCAAAGATTGCCAAGAAGATGGAAGAGATAAGGAGTTTTAGATAGAAGATGGATGAAACGCTTGATGAAGCTTGGGAAAGATATAAAGACCTTCTCTACAGATGCCCAATGCATGATATCAGCAACCATCAGATGGTCCTTATTTTATACAAAGGTTTAAACTTCTCGTCCCGCCAAATGCTCGACTCTCAAGGACCTATTCCTACAATGCCACATGCAAAAGCCCTTAGATCAATTGAAATGATGGCTGACCATTCACGAAATTGGTATGATGGAGCAACCACTTGGGCCATAAATAGCAACAGCTTGGATGACATTGGCAACATCACCAAGGAGCTTGATAGACTTGGGTGTGATATGAAGATGGCCAAGGAGAGCATTCATGCTATACAAGAGCACTCTCTACAAGAAGAATATGAGCAGGTCGTATATTGAGTCATTGGAAGAAGTCAATAAATTCTGATAATCTAAAAGGATGGATGACTCGAATGATGAATGGATTAGGAAATTGTAACCACTCGTGAATTTCCCAACCGATTTTTCGCGAATATTTTTTTTCTTTTCGATCTATAATCACGACGGGTTATGACGTAAATATAAAACGAACTATAAAACCAACAACTTTATTTTCGTGATCGTTTTTCAAAACGATCCGAAAATATAATTTTTATATTTTTACTTATCCGAGATGTCGCGTTTAAATTCTAACAGTAAAACACGAAGTGCACACGATACCTTAAATAATACTAATAATACTTAATAATACATTTAATAAAAATCCAAATTCTACCCTTATCCCCACAAACCCACGCCCCACCCTCCTTTTCTTTCTCTGATTTCTGAAAACCTGCTACTCATCTTCACCCTCTTCATTCGCTCTCTCTCTACCCCACCTCCACCATAACCGCTCCTCCAAAAATAACAAACCATCCAAACAATTTTCCCACCCCAAGAATCAATCTTAACCAAACTAAAAACCATTCTTGGACCTTTCCCATAGAAACAAATCGACAAAGATGAGGTCCCCTCCATCTGATTCCCTTGTCTCTATGTCACGGCCTGAAAACAAACCGAAGACCATGTGAAGACCTGATGCCATTGCTCAAAGAAGACCAATATCTCAACCCCACATTCGGATGTACTAGTCAAACAACCCATCTTTACTTCTTTAAATACCCTCATCGATCCACAGTTGATACCACAACTCGCAACCCAAAATCAAAAACTAAAAAGAGTATTCAAGTGCTTGTGGTTCCTGTGGATTTGATTTGGTGGGATTGCTTCTACTCCTTGTTTTCTTACCGATCGACACTTCTCTTTTGTTGTAAGGTTTTTCCTGATTCCCATTCACTATGTTACTAAACTTATGGTTTTCAGTTGTAATCTTGTTTTGTTTATACATATGAATCGAATACTTACATTTTTTTCTAGTCAAATCATAAGTGTTTTAATGAATTCGTTATTGTTATCATTGAACTAGTGTGACAAGCAAATAATGAAACTGAAATATAACTCTAGGACTTGGCTCAATAGTTTGGAAGTGCTCGTTTTGTACACACTACGACCGATTTTATTTAGCTAGGCTAAGTGTTGTTTTGGTTATTTGTTTGGGTACTTGGTCAAACGATTGCTTCACTAAACCCATCTTATAAACGGCTAACACTTTAGGGGTGTCTCGGCTCAAGTAATAACCCACAAAGGTGAAGAGTCAAGTGGCCAAGCCGGGTTGTACCGTGGCAAAACACTAATAACGATAACCTGATAATATGCTCATTTTGTATCCTTTGGATTTTCGCTTATAGTTGTCATCGAGTTGTATTTGAAACATAAAAGATGGTATTAATAACTAAATATATGATGGGTTAAAGATCCTTGGTGAATATTTAAGTTGTGTTTGAGTTTTGTTGTCGAAGTGGTAGTAGCTTTCCTTTGTTATTGTCGTCACAAAAGCCCCCCTCGAAGGCTTACTTACCTCATTAACCAAGTAACGTTGGATGGTCGTTATGTTTGGGCCTTATATTTCCCGTACGTGTCGAACTTTGTGACATGGTTATTGTTTTTGTAAGTGCCAAACACTACTCGAGTATTGTCAATCTTAGGTGTATGACTTGAACTACCCGAACTACACTTTGAAGATCCTCGACGTGACGAATGTTTATGTAACACCCCCAAATTTTGTTTAACGGAAGCATACGTGTTATTTGGGAGCGTTACGGGATCGGTGAATCATAACACAAGTAATAAAGAACGGAATACATACTCTGTTTAATTCCATAAAATGTTTTAAAATAATATATTACAATATTGTTTAGATAAATGGGCACATCCCATTAGTTTTAGTGGTCCCAATGTAAAACATCATTTTTGTGTAAAAACACTTCTTTAATACTACTACGACCATACATCCGCTTCTTGCCTTGCCTTCATGAACATAACTTAAACACTGAGAAAAATGCTAAAAGGGTCAGCTAAAAGCTGGTGAGTTCATAGGTTTAAGTTTAAATAGTAAGTTCGGACCATAAGCAAGTCATATAATCATTACAACGAATATAATGATATATGGATGGATGTCTATTACGTTAGCTCTAAGTTCATGCAACCGATACTACGACAGTAGCTCAGATGCTAAAAGATGTCAGACAATATAGGGGCCCATAGCAAGTGTTTTGTCCCTCAACACTTGGTTCCGACATGGTATACGCTTCGCCTTGGCCTAAGCATGGCCAACCGAACGGAGGAGTCACCCTCAATAGATCTATTTATAACATTCGCGTTTCCCAATGGGGAATTGACGGTTCATGAAAAAGGGCATTCTCTAGGGACACAAGGGCTTAGGCTAAACCATGTAATAGTAATCATGTGATAGTTTTGGTCCATAAAATGTTTTGCATATTTCTCACCCCAAAATGTATAAAACAGTTTATCAAGTAAAAGTGAGGCTATGAAACTCACCTTAACAAATGTGCAATCCAAATGTGGGATTAGTGATGATTGTGGAGCGGCACCGACACGCGACCTAGATAAGGAGGGCAATGTTTTAGTTCATCGTTTTTAAGTCTTACTTACTTAAAGTGGTTCAATGATTTTTATAATTGTGTTAATACTAGTCATAAGTTTGTAAAAATCATTAAAATGGCTTTTACTAGTAAGTATACAAAGTATATATACTTTTTATGTTGACATCAAAATGGTTTTAAATCCAAAGTTTGATTTAAAACAAATAATCACAATGTTCCACTAGTAAGTATATAAATGCATATATACTTATTTAAGTTGTCACAAAATGGTTTTGTCAAAATTATTATTAGTCTATTTATTTTCTAATTGTATTTAGAAAATACGTAAGTTAAAGTCGAAGTCAAAATGATATAGTAGCCTTCGTTTAATTATTAAAATTTGGTTCTTACAATGTGCGACTAGAAATCTTTATGATATAAGTTGGTTTACACGTTGTCGTTATATCCGTTATGTAAACATTATTATATGACTTACGTTTTTAGACACTTGTTTCATTGTTTGAAGGCCTTTACTCTTGTTTTACTTGTCGATATAAGTGTACATATCTAAGGTCGAAATCTCCGTGATATGTGACAAATGAGTTTAGCTTTTAATTTATTTCCCGGTATGCATTACACGTTTTATTTTGTTGGCTTGCTTAAACTATCAACGCACCTCAACCATCATGGAATGAGGTCCGGTGTCGACAGCAACAAGGCACCAGAATTGGGCCTAGGCCCGAAGTAAGGTTTGTACAAAATAAAAGGCCTTAGCCTATTACTAACAACCACACTCTTATGGACAAGCTTCATGTCGCCCAACATAGTACCGAAAACTTTGTTACGTTTGTTGTGAAATCATTTCACTTAGTAGTTTCCTTACAAGTTTTTGGAGAGTATGATATACCCAACGAAATGCTAGAGTAGTTATCTTTGACACGGAGGTTCGACGTAAATGGTTTTGTCTTCAAGATATAACTCGACTCTAGTATGACTTATTGTGGTACTACCAAGCAACCTCATGTATCTAAAGTGAAGTAGACTTGTCGGTCAACCCAAAGTTTACACATTATAACGCATTCGGTTTGACATGACCATGGTTTACTTGGTTAACATATCAACACAAGTTTACAAATAACCTATAACAATAACGAGGGTGATTTCCAAAGACAAATTCGTGATCAAACCAAGGTAAACAAAACAAATGTCGATCGTGGATACCACGAAGTCTCAAGTGAATTCAAACAAATCAACAATTTCACTTAAAGGTTTCTGGCAAAACTTAATAGCATAACGCCATGTGATCAACAAATATCAAACTAAACAACTCTTCATACATCAATTTCAGATTTTATTTCAATGTGACTCGACTTTCTAACTCTTAGTTCCTAGTTTGCTTGTCTTTTATTACTCCACGAAACTAATCCATCCAAGTAAATGACTAACTCAAAACTCAAGTGACCCTAACCATTTGTCATATCAAAAATGACATTTATGTAACGTCAAACACCTTATTTAGACATCGAATATCAAAACAAGATTTTACCATTTACATTTCATTAACAACGTTTATAGTACAACAAATTTACAAGGAAAAGAATTTAAAGGTGAACCTTATGAAAGTGAAAACGACGAAGATGAAGGCTAACTCGAGAGCTCCACACAAATCGAACCTCCAAATCGAATCCGAGCAATAAACCCAATAGTTTCACAACACCCTTAAGAACACTATTCTTTTGTGGTGGGTTGAGATTTGATTTGTGTGTGCCCTTAGTCTCTCGAAATGCATAAAAAGGAAATAAGAAAGAAGTCTTTGACCAAGTCTTTACATCTTGCACCTTTGTTTGAAGCCAAAAATGGTTTACTTCCAAAACCAAGAGAATCTTGGATATAAGCTCAAGATAGATTGGTGGAAGATTTCTTTCTTGTGGTTACTTGATCTCCCTTGGATTTCTTTGAAGGGTAGTGGCGCATCAAGATAAGTTTGGGGAAGCAAATCTTACATGAACATGGTATGAAAGAGGAGGAATATTTAGATGAGGGGTTTACCATTTTTGGAGAGATTCGCCTATGAAGCGTGTGAAGAGGAGAAGCGAATTTCTAGAGGAAAGAGATGAAGATTTGATATCTCTAACTCTCTGCTTTTGTGTATGTTTGTCGTGTGTGTGAGATAAGAAAACAAGAAATATATTATCTCTTCACTTTTCAATTGTTTACATGTGAGTGGGTTTTGTCGTGTGTGAAAGGGAGGACAAAGAGGGTACACCTATTTTTTCAAGTCTTTAAGTGTATTTTATGTACATAAAGAAATTAATACAAGGTAATATAAGTAAATGTAAGTAACAAAAGGCGGTATGTGTAATGTATACCTATAATTTATTTTGTGTACATGCACTTGGGTTTCACTTGTACTTGAGTTTTATAAAGTTTCATGTTTAAAGGTAAATGTGTTATATACTTTGTGTCTCATGATGTTACATTGTGACCAAGGTATCGTTGTTTGACAACTTTTTATCCGTGGTATTTTATTGTTACGTGTCTGAAATATTTTATCTTTGTAGTATTCCAAGTCGCGGACATTGGTTAATTGTTTTAGCGAGTCCTTATCATAGTGTCGGTACACGGCAAGTGTCGGTAAATCTGGGAAAACGAGATACCCTCTCGTCTTATAATTTAAATCATAAGACAAAATGAAATATTCATAAAATGATATGAATGCAAAAGTGATGCGCTATTCATCAGTATGAAGTTAACTACTCAAATAATCAGGCAAAGCTTATGTATGCTTAATGACTTAGGCTTAGTAATAATAAATTACTAATTATCAGTTAAATTTTAATGGAAATTTACCATGTGTCACATCCTCCCCGCCTTGGAAGAGAAAACCGTCCTCGGTTTTCAATTAGGATTACTTGGTGAAGTAGAGAAAAGGTGTGGGTATTTGCGCTTGAATTGGTCTTCACGCCCACGCGTATTCGGACCTCTTGAGAGTTCCAATGCGGACTTTGATGATCGGGATGCGGCTTTGCTTAAGCCGTTTGACTTCTCTATCCATAATTTCAATGGGTTCCTCGACAAAATTCAATCTTTCGTCAACTTGGATTTCTTCCAAAGGAATAGCAAGAGTTTCACGTAAAGACATTTCTTCATGTTGCATACGTGAAACACGTTGTGTACAGAGCTGAGTTCTTGTGGTAATTCGAGTCGGTATGCTACCGGTCCGATTCTTTGCGAATTTTGAATGGTCCAATGTAACGAGGATTTAACTTTCCACGTTTTCCAAACGGATCACGCCTTCCACGGCGCAACTTTGAGCATAACTTTATCTCCCAATTGGAACTCAAGTGGTTTCCTCCTTTTATCCGCGTAGCTCTTTTGACGGTCACGAGCTGCTGGTGCACGGCTTTTGATTTGTACAATCTTCTCGTAGTTTCTTGATTATCTCCGGACCAGTAAGTTGACTTTCTCCAACTTCGGCCCAACACACAGGTGATCTACACTTCCGACCATAGAGTGCTTCATATGGTGCGGCTTTGATGCTTGTGTGATAGCTGTTATTGTAAGAAAACTCGGCTAATGGCAAGTGCTTATCCCAGCCATTTCCAAAGTCTATCACACATGCTCTTAGCATGTCCTCCAATGTTTGAATGGTTCTCTCGCTTTGTCCATCGGTTTGAGGATGATAAGCGGTGCTCATGTCGAGGTTAGACCCTAAAGCATCTTGAAGTGATTTTGAAATTGAGGTGAAACGGCTATCTCGTCTCGAAATGATGGAGATTGGCACACCATGACGTGCAATGATCTCCTTCTGTATAGTTGTGCAAGATTTTCCATTCCATCACTTTCTTTCATCGGTAGGAAATGTGCTGACTTGGTGAGACGGTCAACTATTACCCAAATAGTGTCGTAGCCTTTAGAGGTTTTAGGTAACTTAGTGATAAAGTCCATCGTTATATGTTCCCATTTCCACTCGGGATTTCTGGCCAGTACTAGTAGGCTCGAGGGTCTCGATGTTCACTTTAACCTTTGAACATGTTAAACACCTACCGACATATGTTGCAATGTCGGCCATGTTTGGCCACCAAGCACAATTTCTTCAAATCAAGGTACATTTTGTCGGATCCTGGGTGGATGGAGTATTTAGACTTGTGGGATTCATGCATAATAATGTCGCAAATTCATCCGTAGAGTGGTATCCAACTTCGCTCTTTGAAACACAAAGTTCCATCCGACCTTTTCACGAATCCATTTTCACTTTCTGGCATTCCGTAAAGGTTCTCATTCGGACGATTTTCCTCCTTGAGTGCTCCCAATTGAGCCTCAAGAATTTTGGTTGGGAGAGGTGAACTAATTGTCATACCCAAGGATCTGACTCTAAGAGGTTGTGGTCGCTCTTTCCTACTGAGCATCAGCAAGAACTACATTTGCTTTACCCGGATGGTAACGAATCTCGCAGTCATAATCACTGAGTAATTCTAACCATCGGCGCTGTCTCATGTTCAGTTCTTTCTGATCCAAAATGTGTTGTAGACTTTTGTGATCGGTGTATACGACACACTTTGTGCCATACAAGTAGTGTCTCCAAATTCTGAGTGCGAACACAACTGATCCTAATTCCAAATCGCGGCGTTGTGTAGTTTTTCTCATGAGTCTTCAATTGGCGAGAGGCGTATGCTATCACTTTCTCTCTTTGCATTAACACCGCCCAAGCCCTTTGTGAAGTCACAATAAACAACAAAGTCCTCACTACCCTCGGGTAAGGCCAAGATGGTGCACTACACAATTTTTCTTTAAGGAGTTGAAAAGCTTCTTCTTCTTTTTCTCCCCACCAAACTTGGTGTTTTCTCGGTTAGCTTGGTTAAAGATTTGGCAATCTTTGAGAAACCTTCAATGAACCTTCTGTAGTATCCAAATGAGCCCTAAGAATTGGCGTGATTTCAAGAGGAGTTGTGGGTGTCACCCAATCCTTTATTGACTCGATCTTAGCGGGGTCTACATGTATGCCTTGACTGGCCGATTACATGACCTAAGAATTGCACAAGGGTATCCAAAACTCACACTTCGAGAACTTTGCATACAGTTCTTCCTTCTTCAACAATTCCAAGATCGATCTAAGATGCTCTTTCGGTGTTCTTTCACACTCTTGGAATAAATTAGGATATCGTCGATGAATACGATCACAAATTTATCCAAGTAGGGTTTACATACTCGGTTCATGAGATCCATGAACACAGCTGGTGCGCTATTAACCTAAAAGGCATGACTTGGAACTCGTAATGTCCAAAACGAGTTCTGAAGGCGGTTTTGGGAATGTATTCTTCCCGAACTCTTAGTTGATGGTATCCGAACCTTAAGTCGATTTTTGAATAAACACTTGAACCTTGAAGTTGATCGAATAAGTCATCGATTCTCGGTAGTGGGTAGCGGTTCTTAATGGTTAGTTTATTCAATTCACGATAGTCAATGCACATTCCAAAGTTCCGTCCTTTTTCTCGACGAATAAGCATGGTGCTCCCCATGGTGATGAGCTCGGCTAATGAACCCTTTTTCCGCAAGTGCCGGCTAACCGGTTTGACAACCTCTCGAGTTCCGTTGGAGCTAAATCGATAAGGTGCTCTTGCCAATCGGCGCGGCACCGTGCACTAAATCAATCTGAAATTCAACCCGTCGGATCGGCGGAAGTCCTGCAAATCTTCGGAAAGACTTCGGAAATTCTCTTACTATCGGCGACGTCCCCTCCGACGCTTTTTCTTCCCCTTCTTTTCGCCCTTTCCGGTGACTTGTGCTAGGAAGATGTAACATCCTTCCTCGATACACCTCAACACCTTGGTACAGGAAATGACATGCAGTCTTGAAGTGTTTCTTCACACTTCTCTCTCCTTCTATTGTTGGGACTTCATTTCCATAGGGTATTCGAACGAGCTTCTCGTCACAAATGATGGCATCATGGTATTTTGCTAACCAATCCATTCCGACAATGACATCGAAACTACCCAATGCTACCGGGTATCAAGTCGATATTGAATAGGTGGTTTAAAGTGTTAAGGGTGCAACCTCTTATGATGGTATCTACCCTTTCTATGTTACCGTTAGCTAGTTCCACGTTGTATGCATTTCCTAATGCGGTTGGGGCAATATCGAGTAGTGGACTAAATGTATTAGAAACAAATCTCCTATCGGCTCCGTCAGATCAAACAATATGGATGCATAACGGTTATTTATAAGGAACGTACCCGTCACAACATTCGGTCTTCCTGAGCTTCCATTTTGGTTACAAAGATAGACTCTCCCATCGAGCTCCTTCTCCATTTCCCCGACTACTCGTTTGTCCAACATTTCCGCTTCCCGGATTCCCTTCCTTGATTTCCTCCATGGCCTTGGTTTCTGGTCTTTCGGCATTCATTCTTATAATGCCCTTTTTCACCACAACCAAAGCAAGTTATATTAGCTTTTGGGTCCTGGGCTGGAGCTGTTTGAACCGTCGCCAATGACTTGGACTGCAGCTTCTGGTTAAGTGTCCGATTTTCTCGACAGCGGCACTTGACTATACACCGCCTTGTGATGCAAAGTGTGCATCGATTACACAATGGTGCGTCCCCGAGTACGGTTTTCTTTCCCCAACATTCACGTGATAAGCTCTAGCAACATGTTGTCTCTTGTTTTGATTGTTACGGTTGTTCCTACTGTTGTTGCCACGATATTCATAGTTGTTGTAACCTTGAGAATGGTCATCCCATTTCCTCTTATTGTCAACCACTTTGTCCATGGAGTCCTCAATCACTTGATCCATGAGTTTGTTGGCTACTTCGATGGTTTCATGAAGATCGCTGACCTTAGAAGTGGTTACATTGCCCTTGATAGGTTGGGCAGCCCTCATGTATCTCTCCAACAATTGGGTCTCAGTGGGAACCATTTCAGGACACAATAAGGCTAGTTCTTGAAATCGTTGATTATAAGCAGCCATATTGGTGCCTTGAACCTTGAGGTTCCAAAACTCATGTTCGAGCTTCTTGATCTCATTACGAGGACATTACTTTCGAAGTACCATTTCCTTGAAGTTCTCCCATGGCATGGCATAGGCAACATCGATACTAGCGGATTTCAGAAAATTGTTCCACCAGGTCAAAGCAAAGATCCGTGAAAGTGAATGATGCATACTTGACCTTAGACTCTTCTTCGCAATTGCGATTCGGAACACGCCTCGAGCTTTTCGATCCATCTAGTCAGACCGACAGCTTCTTCGGTTCCACTAAAGCCTCCAGTCATGGTTTTACGAAAGTCTTGATAAGTACAAGTGCGGTTGTGAGTGGGTGGTCTTGAAGTTCCAAAGATTAGTAGACGAGTGGTTTGCAGTGCAGCCAAAGCGGCGCTTTACCGCTCATTGACTAGTTGATCGATCATGGCTTGATTCATGATAGGTTGGATTGGAGTAGCCCTAGCAGGTAGTGGCTTCAGCCGGGTCGTGTGTGACTCTGTTTGGAATAGCAAAGATTTGCAGCTTGGTTGCGAGTGACTCTCGCTGGAATTGGAGCATTGGAAGCTCCTCCGTGGTTGGTAATGCTTTGATCTTCGCTTTGGCGGCATTTCAGTAAGAAAGGTGATGAGATATAGAACCTTTTAAACAAGGTAAGTGCCACGTAATAGTGTGGTTATCGTAGATAGATCATGTGTGCAATCTATAAAAGCAAAGACAATAGGATAGGAAAATAAGTTTGACATAGATAGAACTTTGGTTACAAGGTTCCTACGGTACATGATGAGACACTAGGTGGAATACAAACTAAACACAACCGAAATACAATCGGAAATACAACCGGTACAAGAGTGATAACTAACACTAACTGTTATAAATCCAGTTTAGTGTGATACATCATGACATCATATCTAGGGATATCCACGCCGTAACGGAGTCGCCATGGTAGCAATCACTCGCCGTGTATCCTCCAAACTCGCGATACGCCTCATCTCGATGCTAACATAGACTCTAACCCAAAGTAGTCCTCGCCATCCTTCTCTGACAAGATCTCGCAATCCACTGACGCCTCTAGTTCCTCTAGTCGTCCCCGTGTATCTGAGCTTGACCTCTACCCAAGGCTCGCATCTGTCCAACTCTCTCACGCCCTCAACCTCGAAGTCTCAACCCTAAAACCCGGCCAATCCGGCTGTCTCGAAGCTCCACGCTCAAACAATACATCAAGAACTCGGTCTAAACCTCAACACGCTGCTCGCAGCTTTGCAAGCTGTGTTGGATCGACTCTCTCTAGCCGATCAAGTATGGACTCCTAGCAGAGTCTCATGAGAGTCCAAATGAATAAATATCCTCTCTGAGGTCGTGATCACCATCCGGAGATCCTGATAGGTCTGCTCTACCGTGCCTCAACCGTTTTCCTCAATGGTCTCAAGTCAGTAGTGGCGCGAGCAAGCGCTCCATGTCTGCAGATGGTATGAATGAAGGTGATGATGGATCAGAGCTCTGATCAAGTGCATGTGTGGTACGAACCGTCACACAATCAATATCTCCAAGTAGCCATACTACTCTCTCCTGGCATGGAGGAAAGCGTACTCTGTCCTAATCCAAATGGTGCATCAATATCTATGTCTCGCCACTATCTGAGCCATCCCGGAGCTCTGCCCTAGCTCCCAATACTATGGACAATCTCCCACCGTGTACTCATATCTCGCAAGCGTGCTAACATATCCGGTGAACACTCTCGGGCAAGATAGGCTCTGTAGTTCCTCCTCAGATCTTCTTCCGGATCTTCTTCCGGTCTTCCTCTCGAGTAGGAATCGTAGATCTCCGAGTCTCATGATGAGGTGGTGACTCAGTAGATGATGGTGCAGTGACTCAAGTAGAAGAAGGACCCATGTAAGCAACGCGGGTCATCCGAGAGGCTATTGCAGCACAAATGAATACCGCCTCGATATCCGTGCACTCTCACAATCATGCGGGGTTTTGCCTCAAGCACAACAAAGCTCGATGGAGTGGTGGTAAGGGTAGGTATAGATGGGTAGGTGTAATAGCCGGCCGAGCCGCTAATGTGGCCCGAATATACGATCAGGGCTAAGTGTGTGCAAGCCGACGGGTGGTAGGTGAGTGAGCAAGCGTGATATCCTCCCGAACATCGTGGGGAAGGCTGGTGAAGGCATAGTCCAGACAAGACGGTGCATATGTGTAAGTATGTGGAAAAATATGCTCATGATGAATATGAAATAGTGCATGAGTAAATAGGAAATAAAACATGTAATCCTATTTAAATGCATTCTAAGTAAAATGACAAGTAAGGAAAGCGGCACCCATGGTCGTAGTATGATGGTTTTGGTGAAAAGTAGTTATAGTTTAGGGTTTATATGTACCTAGTTCTCTATAACCTTGGCTCTGATGCCAATCTGTAACACCCCCAAATTTTGTTTAACGGAAGCATACGTGTTATTTGGGAGCGCCATGGATTGGTGAATCATAACACAAGTAATAAAGAACGGAATACACACTCTGTTTAATTCCATAAAATGTTTTAAAATAATATCTTACAATATTGTTTAGATAAATGGGCACATCCTATTAGTTTTAGTGGTCCCATTGTAAAAACATCATTTTTGTGTAAAAACACTTCTTTAATACTACTACGACCATACATCCGCTTCTTGCCTTGCCTTCATGAACATAACTGTTAGCCTTAATAGTGTTTATTAGAAGTGATGGTCATTCACATTTAGGAACTTTGTAACGTGTGTTAGATATCGTGCTAGAATAGTCAAAGGGCTCGTGGATTGGGCTAAGCTAAATGGCTATAAGTTAAGATAAGCTAGCCTTATATCAAATCCAAGTCCATCTCAAGGCCCATGACCATGCCTTAGGGCATCATCCTCTCTTACTATAAATACCCCTCAAGTATGTCATTTGAGGGGTGTGCTTGAGTGTGTGTGTGTGTGTTTTCCTTTGAAGCAATATACAACTTATTGTTTTCATCTTCTTTTCTCTACCTCTCTAAACATACACTAATATACATCAAGTCACCATATCTTATCTTAATCTTTCTCTTTATTTACGCATAACAGTAAATTGGGTTTAACGTGTATTCTTGTGTTCATAACGTGGGTATTTGATAAGGTTGATATATCTTTGGTCCCAACAATTGGTATCAATCGCCTAACAATGGTCTAGGAGTGTTTGTGTTTGGTTTGAAGGTGTTACGCTGCAAAGGCTCTCAAGTTATACGCTTTTTGTCAAGCTTAACGCTTTAATTTTTGCACTTTAAAATTCAAGATTCTTGTGGTTTAAGGTTTATTTGGTGCTAAAGTTTTAGTTTTTGCAAAAAGTTCGTAGTTTTACGTGTTTTTCTTCATTTTAAGCTCTCAGATTTGGTTATTGGTCATTTCTACTCGTAACTTTTCTAAGCACTTTGGGTGAAAAAGGTCAATATTTTTGGGTTATTCGAGTGTTTTAAGGCTTTCTCCTGCAAAAGAAATCATTTGAATCGTTGGAAATTTCTTACGAGTAGAAGTCAAAAGTCAAAACCTAGTTTTCTACTCAACTTTTTGGTGAAGAATCTTCGTTATAACTGTTACTCATTGCTTCCCTCACTTGGATAAGTGTGTGGAACACTTCGACTTGTGGATATCCCTTACCCTGTGACAGTGTAAAGGATTTTTGGTTCTTAACCATAGTTTACGCATAAGCTAAAAGCTTACGGTAACTCTAATATAACTTCACAATTACCCGTAAGGTTTCATTTAGTAACTTTTGTCTACGCATAAGCTTAAGGTTACGCGTAAGATAAGCATTTTACGCATAAGATCCTACGCCTAAGGAATCCTACGCCTAAGCTTCCTACGCATAAGATCCTACTGAACTACATCCTACTCAGAACCATATCCTACTCGTAACTTCTTTGGTCTACGCCTAAACTCTTTCTACGCATAAAGTTTTTTTTTAAAAAAAAAAAAAAGTTTTTTGGCGTTTAAAACTTGAGTAAAATTTAATTTTTGAGGAGACTAAACGCTCAATTTTACTAAATTCAAATTTTGGTTTAACTGTGAAAATTTTGGTCAAAAATTCAAATTTTTGGGCCTAAATTCAAATTTTTAGTCAAATTTGCCAAAATTGTCATAACCCAAAATTTTCATACGACCTTAGAATTGATTTTTATAGTGAATTTCAAATTTTGGCTTAAAATTTTTAGTACCAAGGTTACGAGTACGACTTTCAGAATCACCTCAACCGAGCTTAATCTTCATCAACCACAACTCCTTTATCGTTGAATCGATCCTACATCAACTTTATCATACATACCTTCATCAATGGCAACTCGGGAAGATCGTCTCATAACTGCTTTCTTAAAAGGATTCTTCAATGAAGTAAACATTAGTCCAACTACACCAAATAACAACAACCAATGGATTTCATCAGATAATCCAGTAGCTTGCTCAACCGAAAGTATGCATATGGGTCCGAAGGACAAATGGTTGATGTTATTGAATCGAATGGATTTGATACGGGTATACAAATGGGAATCGATGCAATATGCAGGCAGTTTGTTGACATCAAGGGGTCGATTATGAATCGTAATATCGGATATCAACATGGGAATAACAAGTTTATATGACTTCGTTTAATGCTACCTCCAACCTCAAAGCCAAAATTGTGGTTATTTTAGTTCAGAATCTAGTGTCAAACGACCGAAGCTTGAAAGGCTTCAAGTACATGTTGATGTTAGCACATAAACAAGAGTCGGAATACAAAATTGACTGACGAGGAATACGCCTTCACGGATGCGGAATGGCGTAATTAGCAAACATAATTGCAACCTCCAAATATAAAGTCACCCAGCAGACACAACATCATGCGGTACTTTTACACAACCCAGTCTATGACACGAATCCACTCAATGAGGTACCAAATTATAGTAATGTTTCTAGTCAGTTTACTCATGATGAACAGATTCTGTGACATCAGACCTACTTATGATACATACCTGACAATCCGAAGTTGTAGCAATATTTAACTCTAAAACTCCGTGATGTGGATCCTAATGGAGGTGGTGGCACAAAATAAGACCGATGAGGAAACCCGCTTATTTTGAAAAATTAATTAATAATTGTGGTATTAAAATCGAGAAAGTTAGTAAGGTCAATCGCTAAGTTAAGGCCGCTAATGCTAAATTGACACCGAGCTTGAGAGTTACAAGGAGAACGCAAAAGCTTTTGAATTTCAGGAAAACAAAGAATCAGAATTAGAAATTGGTTATCGAAATTTGGTTTCTAAAGAAAAAGAATTGCAAATCAAGTATAACACACTTGATGTGAATTCGAACTTGAAAATTAAATCTCTAAACAAGGAAATTTCGATTTAAATAACCAACTTTCTAAACAAAAAGAAATGTTTTCTAATCTTGAAAAGAAGCAGTTGATTACTGATTTTTCAAAACGAGAAGATTCTCTTCTTGATGAAATTCTTGATAAAAATGAAAAATCCAAACTCTGGAAAATTTGCTTCTTAAAACGGGTCATTCTGCTCAAACAATCAAGATGCTTTCTAATCAAGTAAATCCGCTTTTTCATACTAACAATAGAATGGCTCTTGGTAACAACCCTTCTTCGTTCCTCAAGAAAGCTCAGAAATCTCAGAATGTGTTAAACAATGGAAAACCTTTGCATGAACCCATAATTGTTCGTGATTCTCTTGAAACGTTGGAACTATCTCGAGGAGAGTAGATAAAAATGAAACAAAAGAATCCGGATCTTAAACCGATTGATTATAACAAATGGAACAAAATTAATGGAATTACTTTGGTCAATCAAAAAGAACAATCAACGTTTTCCACCACACCAAGTGTTTCAAACAAAGTGTCAACACCAGCTTCAAAACCAGCTTCAAAACCAGCTTGCAACTCCTCAGAGTTGTCTCAAAATCTCTTTCGAAAATCGAACAAATGTCTTCAAACAATCCTTTTAACACAAGTGATGCAAGAAGCATTTTAGATGACGTTAAAACTAGAATTGGGTACCTTCAAGAGACTGTCAAATCTAAAACCAATATTACTACTAACATCCGGTTTACTCGCTCATGATGACGAAACGAAAAGTTTTTGAAACTCAAATTGCCCCTCACCGACCTGCATCGCCAGGGTAATTCATTTCGAACAAGCGTTTTTGAAAGAAACAGCTGACTTTGTCAAGGACCATAAATCCCCGGTAAAGCAAGCTAATGAAAGTGTTGAACACATCAAAGTTTTGGAAAATTTGAATGATTCTCTCTTCAAGATGTTCGACTACCATGATATTATGTCCATTATTTTGCAAACATATTCTGTTGAAGATCATGAAAGACTCCCCGAGACCTCCGAAATTGTTTCAAAATATGAAAAAGCTCTTGAAAAACTTGAAAAGAAAACGGTCCTATTTTAAACAAATTTGATCGAAAATATGAGGAATGCAAGTATGACAAACTGTCGTATGAGCATGCCTACAAGGAGATGAAAGAGCAAAATGATATTTTGAGAGCTCAGCTTGGAAAGTCAAAAGGAAAGGTCATGTGGATACTAAGTTTGCAAAACCATTGACCGAGGAGAAAACAAAGGTTTTAAACCAAAAATATCAATTTCTCAGCCTCCTCCAAAAGTCAATGAGAAAAATGATTTGTCAAAACCGTCACTCCACAGCCCTATTAAAAGAGAATTATCAAAAATTTTGAAAAAGGAAAAGCAGTTGTTGAAACACCAAAAGTGATTACACCTGGCATCTCTAAGAATAGTACACGGAATGTGACCAAAAATCCAGTTAAAGAATCTGTTGGTTCTAACAACATGGTCAACAATCACTATCTAGAAGAAGCTAGGAAAAAGGCAATGCACTTAAAAGACGGAATTCTAGGTGCAACAGCCTAGGGTGATGAATTCTACCAGATTTCAAGGCAATGCTAGTAGTAGTAAACCATTACCTAGGAACACTCTACAAAAGACTAGGGATTGGCTTGCATCTAAGAGTAGTTGCTCAAAAGAAAATGCTATGCCCTTAGAAAACAACACTAGGAATTCTAAGTCTTTTTCAAACAAGAATCAATTTCCAAAAGACTGTAGTGACAAAGTTAAAGTCGCTGCTTTTAAACAAGAATATCGAATTTGTCTGTACTACATGTAAAAATGTGTCTTTTCAGCTAATCATGATGCATGTGCCTTACAATATCTCAAGAAATATAATTCGTGCCACAATCCACTAAGACCCCAAATAGAAACAAACCCGGTGACAAGATGAACATCAAAAGGAAACCTAATAGGTGGATCTCTTCAGGACGTAGTTTTTCTAAAAAAGAGTCTTCACGCATTTGATAAGAAAACAACTCCTAGATCTTACCTTAGGTGGAAACCCACGGAAAAGTTTTCAAGACAATAGGTCTTAGATGGATTCCCACAAGAAAGATTTTTGATACTTGCACCAACACAGATAATAGTGAAACTCATCATGTTAAGGAAGTCAAATCCACTACAACCGTTGATAGTGATCTCTCTCACCGTGAGGAAACATATACTTCTAACACTGTTATTTGTGAAAATTCTTCTTCGTGGATGCAGTGTTCTTGTAAAAGTGTTGAAAGTTCATATACCCCGTGTGGTAAAGAAGAACTTTATGCCAATTTCGCATGTGGAAATCCTTTTCTAGTTCCACTCTTAACTCCACTTTTACATGACATGATTTAATCTTCTTTCTTCAAATCTTCTTTGTAAATATTTTTTGAAAACCAAAATACAAAATTTGAAAAACCAACAAAAGCAAAATATAAAAATATAAAATTTTCAAAAATACAAAAACAATATAAAATCAAAAATCCAAAAATATTTTTCTCAATTTACATGTCTCTCGTGATAATCGATATTCTCGAGACGCTTTCTAGAAATGCCATTCAACAATGATACGGGCATGTACAGATACTTGAGCGAGAGTTCTTTAAATGTTTTCTAAAACATGTCGTTTCTCAAAATTTCTTCAAATAATGGCTTTCGTGATACTTCATTTAAAACCCGGACTTCAACATAATGGCTTCGATCACAGTTCAGCCAGACCTCAAATAAAGGAAAGTGCTTAATCAAAACAAAGGTTTTAAATATTTTTCAAGCACTATTCCTAAAAACAATGGTTGCGAACTTATCAGATGTTGTAACCGATCTTTAAAGAAAAGAAAGTGCTACGCAAAATCGATTTTCATAAATATCGAACACTTATCCTAAAACAAATGAAGATAATTCTTCTTCAATATCTTCAAAAGATTTTTCAAAATCTTCATCATTTGCTGAACCATTGATTCGAAAAATTTTCAAAAAGATTTTTCAAAATCTCTCACATTTGGTACCAAGATAACTCCCTCTAAACCCTTAATTGATTCTAAATTTTCGCTTGAAAATATGCTTTCATATGGGGAGTATAAAACCAAAATTGTTCCAAAATTCATGCTAAATCAGCTTTCCAAATGTTTTCAAAAACATATCTTTTACTCATTTTGTTTCAAAAACATCATAGATATGCTATTTTTGAGGGGGAGAAACGTGATTAAAAGGTGATCAAAAATGTTTTATGATCGGTGTTTGAATCTCAAAAGAGCTCGACTCAGTCGAAACCAATGAATTGACGAGGAATCATGTACCATCTCGAGAAACTTTCTATGGACTTGACCAGGACAGGTAATAATTTCAAGCTAGTTCTCTAGTGATGTAAACGTGTCTCGAATCGGTCTAGTTCATTTAAAGTCGATCAATTCAAAAAAGTGCGAACTCTACCCTCTATGTGCATTTCTAAAACTTATAAGCACATGTGAAGGGAGTGTTTCTAAAATATAAAACTCATGAGTGTTCCAAACATGTTTTTCTATCAAAAACACTTTGAGAGATTTTCAAGAAAAATGGTTTTATGGCAACAATAGGATAGTCATGGAGTTATAAGGTGACTAAGGATAGGAAATTCGTCCTATGATCCGCCAGAGTCGGAGGGATCTACCCAAGGACAATACCCATAGTTAGTATTAGAAGTCCTTAGGTATGATTGAAAAAAGGAGTAATGAGAAAGAGAAAGAAGGGGTTGAAGAATTAAAAAGAAATGTAAGAAAGGTGAAAAGAAATAGCCTCCATAATCAACCTTAGAAGCGTAAACCGGGTTCAATACATATGCTACAAGGTTGTCACTAGATGACACCGTATTGAAGACAAAGACGCCATATGGACCCAAATGACGATCCGCACTAAACCTTCTAGCCACTCAACTCTTAAAAGGATTTGTTTCATTCTCACTGGGAACCCTACATAATCTATCGACTTACTCTTAGAGATTGTTGATATTGAAGAAGGATACCCTCTCCCTAGTCTCCGCTTAGGAAAACCAAAATGCACTTATTGAGTCTAGAGCCACGAGATTCATCAAAAGATCTCATAGGAACACATGACATGACATCGCTTGTTGTTCATCAATAAGGACACAAGTGATATATTATATATAGTCCTACGCAGATCTTAGCAATTTTCCGTAACATTTATGAGAAGTTTCACATCTGTGATCTTCAAGTGATTGAATGGAAACTCCTCGCCAGTGGTCAACATCAAACAGCCCCCGACAGCAGGTCACTTCGTAACTCCCCATGGATTACGCTTTTAGTGTGTCTCAAACGGTCTACAGTGGATGTTGGTGTACCTCGCAAATGACTCATCTCAACTTAGAGGTGTACTTCTGTATATCGTGTTATCTCACTTGTGGGACTCAGCTCAGAACGGCCCTTGTGAGAATTAGAGACATGTTTTCACACTATGCCGTTAACACCCTCGAAATTCAAACTTGTAAGTGCCGGAATCCGCTTATTACTAACCTGCTTTATGTTTTCTTCTTATGGAAGCTCCGGAGCGGATGGATCGTGCAGACTCGCCACATGCTCATACCAACAACACATGAAAGTTCTCATCAAAATCAAAGGCAACTCAAAGTTAAAAATGATTCTTCATCAATGTCAAAGAATCTACAAAGTGTAAAGACTCGAGAACATCATCATTGGAAACTCAAAGTCAAATAGAAGTGTGAGCATGGTGGAGAAAGACATGGAGATACCTAACCAATGAAGTTGACAACGGCAGACAACCACATTAACTGATCACAAAGCATGAAGGAACAAAGAATCAAGACTATTCTATATCTACACACAAAGTTCGAGCTCAAGAAAAGTAAAGACCTAATCAAGTGGAGCATCATTTGAATGACCACCCCTTAGGGGGAGATTGTTAGCCTTAATAGTTTTTATTAGAAGTGATGGTCATTCACATTTAGGAACTTTGTAACGTGTGTTAGATATCGTGCTAGAATAGTCAAAGGGCTCGTGGATTGGGCTAAGCTAAATGGCTATAAGTTAAGATAAGCTAGCCTTATATCAAATCCAAGTCCATCTCAAGGCCCATGACCATGCCTTAGGGCATCATCCTCTCTTACTATAAATACCCCTCAAGTATGTCATTTGAGGGGTGTGCTTGAGTGTGTGTGTGTGTTTTCCTTTGAAGCAATATACAACTTATTGTTTTCATCTTCTTTTCTCTACCTCTCTAAACATACACGAATATACATCAAGTCACCATATCTTATCTTAATCTTTCTCTTTATTTACGCATAACAGTTTGGGTTTAACGTGGTATTCTTGTGTTCATAACATGGGTATTTGATAAGGTTGATATATCTTTGGTCCCAACAATAACTTAAACACCTGAGAAAAAAATGCTAAAAGGGTCAGCTAAAAGCTGGTGAGTTCATAGGTTTAAGTTTAAATAGTAAGTTCGGACCATAAGCAAGTCATATAATCATTACAACGAATATAATGATATATGGATGGATGTCTAGTACGTTAGCTCTAAGTTCATGCAACCGATACACGTACGCTCAGTGATGCTAAAAGATGTCATACAATATAAGGGCCCATAGCAAGTGTTTTGTCCCTCAACACTTGGTTCCGACATGGTCTACGTTTCGCCTTGGCCTAAGCATGGCCAACCCAATGGAGGAGTCACCCTCAATAGATCTATTTATAACATTCGCTTCCCAATGGGAATTGACTGCTCATGAAAAAGGGCATTCTCTAGGGACACAAGGGCTTAGGCTAAACCAAGTAATAGTAATCATGTGATAGTTTTGGTCCATAAAATGTTTTGCATATTTCTCACCCCAAAATGTATAAAACGTTTATCAAGTAAAAAGTGGGCTATGAAACTCACCTTAGCAAATGTGCAATCCAAATGTGGGATTAGTGATGATTGTGGAGCAAGACCTACACGCGCACCTAGATAAGGAGGGTAATGTTTTAGTTCATCGTTTTTAAGTCTTACTTACTTAAAGTGGTTCAATGATTTTTATAATTGTGTTAATACTAGTCATAAGTTTGTAAAAATCATTAAAATGGCTTTTACTAGTAAGTATATGTAAGTATATATACTTTTTATGTTGACATCAAAATGGTTTTAAATCCAAAGTTTGATTTAAAACAAATAATCACAATGTTCCACTAGTAAGTATATAAATGCATATATACTTATTTAAGTTGTCACAAAATGGTTTTGTCAAAATTATTATTAGTCTATTTATTTTCTAATTGTATTTAGAAAATACGTAAGTTAAAGTCGAAGTCAAAATGATATAGTAGCCTTCGTTTAATTATTAAAATTTGGTTCTTACAATGTATGTACTAGAAATCTTTATGATATAAGTTGGTTTACACGTTGTCGTTATATCCGTTATGTAAACATTATTATATGACTTACGTTTTTAGACACTTGTTTCATTGTTTGAAGGCCTTTACTCTTGTTTTACTTGTCGATATAAGTGTACATATCTAAGGTCGAAATCTCCAAATATGTGACAAATGAGTTTAGCTTTTTAATTTATTTCCGTATGCATTACACGCTTTATTTTGTTGGCTTGCTTAAACTATCAACGCACCCCAACCATCATGGACTCGAGGTCCTGTTGACAAGAACAAGGCACCAGAATTAGGCCTAGGCCCGAAGTAAGGTTTGTACAAAATAAAAGGCCTTAGCCTATTACTAACAACCACACTCTTATGGACAAGCTATGGGTTGTGGCCCAACATAGTACCAAAAAACTTTGTTACGTGTTTGTTGTGAAATCATTTCACTTAGTAGTTTCCTTACAAGTTTTGAGGAGAGTATGATATACCCAACGAAATGCTAGAGTAGTTATCTTTGACACGGAGGTTCGACGTAAATGGTTTTGTCTTCAAGATATAACTCGACTCTAGTATGACTTACGCCTGGTACTACCGCAACCTCGTCATGTATCTAAAGTGAAGTAGACTTGTCGGTCAACCCAAAGTTTACACATTATAACGCATTCGGTTTGACATGACCATGGTTTACTTGGTTAACATATCAACACAAGTTTACAAATAACCTATAACAATAACGAGGGGGTGATTTCCCCAAAGACAAATTTCATATCAAACCAAGGTAAACAAAACAAATGTCGACTGTGGATACCACGAGTCTCGAAGTGAATTCAAACAAATCAACAATTTCACTTAAAGGTTTCTGGCAAAACTTAATAGCAAAACGCCATGTGATCAACAAATATCAAACTAAACAACTCTTCATACATCAATTTCAGATTTTATTTCAATGTGACTCGGACTTTTCTAACTCTTAGTTCCTAGTTTGCTTGTCTTTTATTACTCTCCACCGAAACTAATCCATCCAAGTAAATGACTAACTCAAAAATCAAGTGACCCTAACCATTTATCATATCAAAAATGACATTTATGTAACGCACAAACACCTTATTTAGACATCGAATATCAAGACAAGATTTTACCATTTACATTTCATTAACAACGTTTATAGTACAACAAATTTACAAGGAAAAGAATTTAAAGGTGAACCTTATGAAAGTGAAAACCATTTGACGAGATGAAGGCTAACTCGAGAGCTCCACACAAATCGAACCTCCAAATCGAATCCGAGCAATAAACCCAATAGTTTCACAACACCCTTAAGAACACTATTCTTTTGTGGTGGGTTGAGATTTGATTTGTGTGTGCCCTTAGTCTCTTGAGCTGCATAAAAAGGAAATAAGAAGGAAGTCTTTGACCAAGTCTTTACATCTTGCACCTTTGTTTGAAGCCAAAAATGGTTTACTTCCAAAACCAATAGAATCTTGGATATAAGCTCAAGATAGATTGGTGGAAGATTTCTTTCTTGTGGTTACTTGATCTCCCTTGGATTTCTTTGAAGGGTAGTGGCGCATCAAGATAAGTTTGGGGAAGCAAATCTTACATGAACATGGTATGAAAGAGGAGGAATATTTAGATGAGGGGTGTCGGTTTACCATTTTTGGAGACATTCGCCTATGAAGCGTGTGAAGAGGAGAGCTTAATTTCTAGAGGAAAGAGATGAAGATTTGATATCTCTAACTCTCTGCTTTTGTGTATGTTTGTCGTGTGTGTGAGATAAGAAAACAAGAAATATATTATCTCTTCACTTTTCAATTGTTTACATGTGAGTGGGTTTTGTCGTGTGTGAAAGGGAGGACAAAGAGGGTACACCTATTTTTTTATCAAGTCTTCTTTAAGTGTATTTTATGTACATAAAGAAATTAATATAAGGTAATATAAGTAAATGTAAGTAACAAAAGGTGGGTATGTGTAATGTATACCTATAATTTATTTTGTGTACATGCACTTGGGTTTCACTTGTACTTGAGTTTTATAAAGTTTCATGTTTAAAGGTAAATGTGTTATATACTTTGTGTCTCGCGATGTTACATTGTGACCAAGGTATTGTTGTTTGACAACTTTTTATCCGTGGTATTTTATTGTTACGCGGTTCTGAAATATTTTATCTTTGTAGTATTCCAAGTCGCGGACATTGGTTAATTGTTTTAGCGAGTCCTTATCATAGTGTCAGACGCTGCAAAGTCGGAAATCGGGAAAACGAGATACCCTATCGTCTTATAATTTAAATCATAAGACAAAATGAAATATTCATAAAATGATATGAATGCAAAAGTGATGCAGTTATTCATCAGACATGCGAGTTAACTACTCAAATGACCAGGCAAAGCTTATGTATGCTTAATGACTTAGGCTTAGTAATAATAAATTACTAATTATCAGTTAAATTTTAGTGGAAATTTACCGTGTGTCACAGTTTACCCAAAAGAACCTTTGTAACATCTTGTTGCCCTTCTTCTTGTTTGCCCATTTGAATGCGTTTAGTAAATGCCTTTTTCCTTCATATGTCACGTTTATTTTCTTTGTACTGGTCTTTTTTTCCCTTCACATATTGGTGCGTTTGGTTTTGGCAGCTGGGCCTCTACCACGCCCAAAAATTGGGCCCTGCTTGACTTTTAACTACTAGGCCGAAGCCCATTTTCCGTTGCTGCTCTTTCAGCCCACGCCAAGCCCAACCATTTCCCCCCCTCCTTCGCTACCACTTATCACGGCCACGTAAAAATCTCCTAGGTAGAACCAACTTGTCGAAGTGATAATCTAGATTCTAAACTAGTAACTTTTAATCGTGGAAATTTATATACAAACCATTCTTTTAAATAATAAAACGCGTCCCTATATTTTGTTGTTATTAATAAGTACTCGCTATTGTTGAAACGACGACTTTTATACACTAAACTACATTGTCAATTATTAACTATAGTTTTACAAAAGACTTATGTTTACATTTTATTTATGACAACTTTATAAATTAAATTCACCATTATCACTATAAATAAAACAAAGTCTTCAAACAAAACATTGCATAAGGCTTACATAAACAAAACTATTAGCCTCTTTATAATGACACCTTATTTTAAAACTATATTTAAAATGTATAAACGAGATCATGCCGTTTTTCTTAAAACATAACACCATCGTGTTATATCGTAACCATACTTTTCCTTAGACTACATGTAACTTCTATTAGTCCACATACACTATGTGAACATGTATATATTAAGATGATATTCAATAATAGTCTTCTACACTTAGTCGCTAAATAAACAAGTTATACCTATCCTTCTAAAAGACTATTACACTTTATAAGTTTAAATATATTTATTTTTAACCTTTATAATAAAAATTGTTACTTTCCTTTATATACTATACCATATTTTAATGCAACGCTTTTTAATACGCTTTACTATTTGTTTATGCGGTATATTTTCGTGAGACATCCTCTTCCTCGCCATTTACAAAACCCAAGACTCACTGCCTTAGTACTTTTATGTATACCTAAGTACTTCCATGAGCCAAAGTTCACCATGTTCAATAATAAACGTCACACAACATAAATAACTTAAACTTTTGGTTTATATAAATATTATCAAGTCAAAATACAAAGGTATTAATTAAAGTATTGGTATACAAATTATAGGTCGCGTGACGGTACTCGGTGCATCATTTACTTGACTCTTTCACTACTCTGATACTACTTTGCAAGGTGAGTTTATAGCCCCACTTTTACTTTTACTTACTTGCTTTATAAAATTACAAGGGGGAAGAAACATGCAAAACTCTTTTACCAAACCGAACTGAAAAACACTATTACGTGAAACAACCTTGAATCCCAACTATGCTACCGCTTAGTTCCCCTTTGGGGAAGCTGATTGTTATGAATAGATCTATTGGAGATGACACCCCGCCTTCGATTTGACCGATAAAAACGCCTGGTATATCATATCGTATTGATTGAGTGTACCGGAAATACACTTGCCGGATTTTATTTATCATGCTTCTAGATGCATGCACACCGTCAGAAGTTTCTGGCATGAAAAATGGGTTTTAAAGCGTAATAACCTTTGCATATAGTGTCATTCACGGAGATGCTATATGCAAGCATGGGTCCAACTTGATTTCTGAAACTTAAACCTATGAACTCACCAACCTTTGTGTTGACATTTTAGCATGTTTTTTCTCAGGTTTACTTATTGGCGTGGGCAATGGCAAAGGCATTCGTTGAAGACCGCACCAAGTGTTTCCAATCATATCTAATACAACTTTTAATGGGACAACATATACTTTTATGGGCTTTACTCGCGACTTTGAAACAATGATGTAAAACTATTTCTAAATTAATATATCTTTGAAATGGAATAGAATTTCTATTCTTTATTACCTTGTGTTGTGTATATTGATTTAGTAGCACCCCATGACCAACGCCTGGTCAGGCAAATTTTGGGTGTGTTACAGAAATTCAAGGAGGGGGCGGACTTAAATTTAAAAAACCTTGACACCAAGAGGAAAAGCTTGGAGGCTAAGCTTGAAGAGTTAAACCAAAAGGTCCCGAAAGTAAAAAGAATGCGTTGGAACTATCAAAGCAACGTGGAAAGATGAAAGAAGTCAACAAGGAGCCGTTCCTCGTGATTTACCTTATATCGCACTTATGTACCACCTATCCCATTTCCAGACGCTTTGAAGATCATGGAGAAAAGAAGAAACAAGCTACGCATCAAATGAAGAAAAAATGGAAGCAAAGAACTTACAGTGATGAAGCAACGCTTCACAAGCTAATGAGGAATCAACCACAACACAAAACCGGATACTTAACCCTTCTTTATTCTTAACAATCTTGCTTGTTTTTCTATTCAGTGGATGTCAAATTATGGATGAAATCGTGCAACCTAGCACATCACCCGATAATGGTTATGTTGCTTTCGCTATGAACCATTCTAGTTGATCTTGCAAAGGAATTAGAAGACAAAATCTTGGATACCCCTGATAAACAAGGAGACATATGAGCCATTAATCACCACATCACGAGGTGAACAAATCATCAATGCCATCAACTAAAGCGGGTAAGGTATGGAGGAAATGACATCTCCTTTCGTGTATGATCATAATTTATCATTTCCCCACCCATAGAAAATTCACACCCTCATGGTGTTTATTGCTATTTTCACCCACACTTGATTTCAAGCGAGGGGATGAACACCCTTTAATGTAGTAAATAAGGTCAGAGTCAAGCTCGTGACTCAAACAAAAACAAGCGCTATGTGGAGGCACCCCATGCCTATCTTTTCTTTTTCATTTTATTTGTATAGTTGGGTTTTGTGTTTTCTAACCAATTTTGTGATAATGGGAAGTAATTGTCATAGCTTTGTCGATTCACCAGAGTTACTACAGGTAACTCATCTTAGTGATTACCAGCCGTAACCAACTTTTTAGTAGCGTAATTTTGACGCATTAATAATTACGGCGACACCATCTCCGTGGTTACCCAGAACCACTCGCTGGTAGGCAATTTTATGTCGTTTTTGCTAGTTACTACAGAATTACTCATATAAGAGTTATTGTCAAATTTTAACCTTCCTCTCTTTAATTCTTTCATTTTAAAACACAATAACCTTGTATTAGTATTTTAAATGAACTTTGTGGGTGTGTTCCTTGTAAACCCTCACGAGACTTCACTCATCCACTTGGGACACCAAGTGGCTTAAAAGGCTTGTTGCATACGCTAAATGCAACCGTGATTCCTACGAAAGTGAGTTAGGTTTTTCATTTTCTTTTTATGCTTGTTGTTTTTCTAGTATGATGCGTTTGGTTGTCTTATGTGAATTAGTTATTAAAATTTGCTCATAGATCTCAAAGCTGACACGCTACCTCGTGAGTCTTCGATCGTACATCGAGCAAATCCGTGGGAGTTTTTCCGTTTCAATTCTAGCCCTTCTTATCTTTCATTTATATGCTTAAGTATGACCCAAGTGGGGGGAAGGGATTAGACATAGACACATGCTTTATTTTATTTGCCCTTAGTTTTCTAGTTTTTGATGAAAAGTGTTTCATTAATAAAATTTTGACATGTTTTTCATTACTTAATTGGATTAATCTAGACTAAGCACACCTACCCTATATTTCCATTGTATGAGGATAAGCCTTTCCGCTTTCCCTTATACATAAATCCATAAAATGAGTGTACGGTGGTCAGAGTAGACTTTAGAACTTGGCCTTGTATATCTTTTCGAGACCATTATCATGAGCATTACACCGAGGTAACTTGGTGTGATCGGTGCAGCTAGGATATAAGGCAATTTTAGGATTAAACCCAAATAGCCCATATATGTATTGTGTTTATTGACTCTTCACATTGATCAACAATCCCCTGTAAAACCCTTTTTGTTGCACTCACCATTAGTGCAAGATACCCCTAGATACACTCTTCAGAGCCACCCTTTCATTTTGTTCACCCTATATATGTTTCTTACACCCATCTCCCCGCCTACCCAGTAGTTTCCTTATATCCATGGTCCGGCGTTGGTTAATTTTGGTTCCACTAGTGAAAGTCGTGGTTTTAATAAAGGGTTGTGGAAGAAAACGGGTTTAGATGATAGTTGATCTCAAGTGGGGGATATTTAGGATATTGGATTTCACAAACACACAAAACCAATGATCAAAGAGGCGTATACAAGAGGTTTTAGAGAGAGAAAGAGTTAGAGGTTTGGGAACTAAAAGTGAGATAAAAGAAAGATATTATTATGAGTCTCCCAATTTCTCTCTACCTTGGGAGTAGAGAGTATTTATAGTTCTTACATAAATCGCAACCTATGGCTGAAGCATACATGGTAAAGACCCGTCTGGCCCTCCTCCACGGTGTTGTTACTTAACTAAATACTACTAAACATTAAATAATCTACGACTACGAGCTTAACGATTACATATACTTGAGGTGAACCGACTCTTTAATGGTCGGATTTTCTAAATCCTAACAATCTCCCCTAAGGAGGTCACCTCAAAATTACATTGAATACAAACAGATATTACATTTTAAATTGTTCTTGCATTCTTGATGTAGTTCTTTGCTCGAAACTCGTAGTCATTGATTCATCAATGATGCATGTTTGGTTAATCCAAGTGAAGGTCTTTAATTGATCCACGTGATAATAATTTTGAGCCAGATCACCAACATAAATCTCTCGACTCATCCAAAGGTGGTGTTGGTATTATGTGATGTTAGTGACTTATGGACCTATGGCTAACATTCGATCATGATATATTCTCATCAAAGTAGCGGATGCTTTCGTTGATTCATGATATTGCGCAAGAAGCGTGAAGGTAAGCATGGAGTGAAAATATCGTGAGTCATTGATGCACATAATCATGATTTCTTTAGAAATGAATGTGTTGTGTGAGCATGCGGCTATGAATTGACCGTTTATCTGATCAATCGCAAAACGCTAGGCTTAATTCCTTCATACAAAGCTTATATAAAGCGCACGAAGTGTCTTTGATCACTTCGCTGAATTGGTGTACACGCCCACTTCTCCGCGATCATATAGTACGCTCGTGAAGGACGTATGATTCCAAGAATTTCCTATGACAGGTTTCGCACAGCCTCTAGGCCGTTTCAAACCGGAGGCCTCAAAGAAGACAACACTACTGAAAGTGAGGAAACCAAAGAAATTGAGGTTCTTACCGATTGATGAAAAGATATTTGAAAACAATCGTACTCGCACAATAGAAATTGTTTTTGCAATACAACGAAGGTTTTAAAGAGAAATTAATTATCAATCATAAACACCTTTTATTTTGAAATATGAGTACACACAATGATGTGCTAAAGAAAATAATTTTTAAGCAGATCAACGTTTTTCAAAGGTATCAACAATCCACAATAACTGAACTGTGATTGATTCAATAGATTGAATCACCCCATTGTTTCTGTTGTAAGATATAGGATATCACAAACACACTAAACCATAATCACATACGGGCTATAAAGTTGCTTAGAGAGAGAAAGTTCTAGTGAGAGAAACATAAGAGAGTTGGGAACTATGTGAAACAAAGAAAAATGGTATTGAAGCTCCAACCCTCTACCTTGGAAGGTAGAGGGTATTTATAGTGTCATAAAATAAACACCTAAGCGGTCACACGTATACAAATGGGTAAAGACCAGTCCGGTCCTCCACGGGTGTTACTAACAAACTACTTACCTGACATAACTTGACTACTTAATATGATCTTTTATCGAATACATATACTTGAGGTGATCGAATCTTTAACGAATCTAATTTTCTAATTCTAACAATCTCCCTGGGAGGTCACCTCAATTTACAAATGAATACAAATGATATTACATTCAATTGTTCTAGGATTCTTGATTAAGTTCTTTGCTTCAAGCTTTGTAGTCTTGATTCTTAATGTTCCGCATGTTTCAGATAATTTCAAAGCTGGAGGTCTTTAACCGATCCACGCGTGACGATAATGAAGTTTTGAGCCAACATTGAGATCATCACCAACATAAATTTTGACCCTTCCTTTGTGGTGTTAAAGGTATTATGTGATGTTGTGACATTTGACCGACATGCTCACATTCCTGATCATGATATATTCTCATCGAGTAGCCGTGCTTTTATCGATCATGATATTTGCAAAGAGATAGCGTATATGGAGGAAAGTATCGTAGTCGGCGAAACACTTATCATGATTTATTTTGGTGATGAATGAGTAGTGCGAGCATGCAACATGGATTCACCGTCATTCTCGATCACCGCGAACGCCCGGGCGCATTCCACATACAAATGCTTAGCAATAAAGTGCATGAAAGTGTCTTTGATCACTTTCGTTGAATCGGAGGTAATAATGCCCCTACTCTGCTCTTGGCTGATCAAGATAAGTACCGCCTGTGATCGTATATAATTTCAAGAATTTTGTAGGATATTGATTTCACATACACATCAAACCATTAACACAAGTGATGCGATAAGTGGAATTCTAGAGAAAGAAAGTTAGAGGTTTAGGGAACTTAGTGAGAGAAAGTGAAAGATATTATTATGAGCTCCAACTCTCTACCTTGGGAGGTAGAGAGTATTTATAGTCTTACATAAATCGCCACACAACGGCCGTGGATCGTGCATACAAGGGTAAAGACCCGTCCATCCTCCACGGTGTTACTTAACTAAATACTACTAACCTAAATATAACTATGACTACGAGCATTCTAACGATTACATATACTTGAGGTGACCGACTCTTTAATACCGGAATTTCTAATTCCTAACAATCTCCCCTAAGGGAGGTCACCTCAAACATATACTAAAATGACATTGAATACAATCGGATATTACATTAACAATTGATCTTGCATTCTTGATGTAGTACTTTGCTCCTAAGCTCGTAGTCATTGATTCCACTCATTGCATGTTTGGTTAATCCAAGTGGAGGTCTTTACTTGATCCACGGATAATAATGTTGAGCCGCCTTTTGAGATCATCAGCTAGTAGAAAATCTCAGATACATCCATTGTGGTGTTGGTATTATGTGATGTTGTGACATTCGGACCGACATGCTCACATTCGGGATCATGATATATTCTCATCAGAGTAGCGGAAGCATTCGTTGATTCATGATATTGGCGCAGCCAGTAGCGTAAGCATGGAGTGAAATATCAGAGTCATTGATGCACTAATCATGATTTCTTTTGAGATGAATGTGTTGTGTGAGCATGCGGCTATGGATTGACCGCTTCATTCTCGGATCACCGCAGAACGCCGGGTGTACCGCATAAGACAGCTTAGCAATAAAGCGCACGAAAGTGTCTTTGATCACTTTCGATGAATTGAGGTACACGCCCACGGTTCTCCCGCTGATCAAGATAAGTACCGCCGTGATCGTGTATAATTCAAGAATTTCCTTGACAGGTTTCGCACGCTTCTAGCCGTTCTCAAACCGAACGCCTCAAAGAAGACAACACGGAGTGAGTGAACCAAATAATTTACGTCCATCGATTGATGAAAAGATAATTGAAAAACAATCGTGTATTGCTCAATAGAAATTGTTTTTGCAATATAACGAAGGTTTTAATGAAAATCAATTATCAATCATAAAACACCTTTTGATTTGAAAAATTAGTACACGATCGACATGCTAATGAAAAGAGTTTTAAAGCACAAAGACCGGTTTTTCAAAGGTATCCGCTCAATCCATAACCGAACCGTGATTGATTCAAAAGATTGAATCGCCCCATTGTTTCTTCAGCTTGTCACATGGTTGATCTATATAATAGATCTCACATGCCACCTACCAGGAGCTTGTTAGATGTTGGCTCCGGAAGGCTTTCCATCTTCACAGTGAATATGTAAACACATCACTCGATGTTCGCAATACCACAAGGATAATGCGTAGGACTCTTAAGATTTAATCTCTCTTTCCACATTGTGTGAAACGGAGAGTCTTCATTGAAAGTGTCCTAATGAGATTTATTGATGATCTCGTGGCTCTAGACTCAATTTGTGCATATTTGGATCCTATATCGGAGACTAGGGAGAGGGTCTCCTCCTTCAATATCAACAATCTCTAAGAGAAAGTCGATAGATAATGTCGGTTCCCCGTGAGAATGAAACAAGTCCTTTTAAGAGGAACTTGAGTGGTTTGGGAAGTTGAAGTGCGCAAGGCCACCGGGTCCATGACGCCTTGTCTTCAATACCGATGTTACCATCAAGTTAGCATATGAATTGACCCCGGTATCTGCCCTAAGGTTGAATAAATGGAGGGCTATTTGTTTTCACCCTTTTCTCATTCAATTCTTTTAATTCTTCAACCCCTTCAGTGCTTACCGAGACTTCATAGCTAGAACCTTGTTGGGTTTATTCCAAGATTAGCTCGCCTTAGTCCGCACTCTTACCATATCTCATTTTTCTCCTTTTATCATCATACCTAAGAACTCTACACTAACTAGTGGATAGTCCCTGGTAGATCCCTCCGGTTCTGGCGGATCATGGGAACACATACCTAACCTTATCATCCTTATATCACCATACATAATGTAAAGTTGGTCGGTCTTTTTGGTATTGTTCATCCGCCATAGGAACCAATTGAAAACCATTTGAAAATCAATCCGGATACTTATGATATTTTATCAAAGCATTTTGTACCTGAATTGTTTTTGATATTTTTAGAAGAAGAACTCCCCTCAACATGTGAATCAAGTATTTGAAATAGTTTTCCACACGGAGGCAAGAGAAAGAATTAACTTCTTTGATTACCATTTTCTAAAAATATCAACATCACTTCCCTAATCGAATCAAGTAGATAAAGCATTTTGGGGAAGGATGAGGTTTTCATGATTTTGCTCCCCTCAATATGTGCCTCGAGATTTGAAAAGAGTTTTGCACATACTAGAGGGAACCTCGCATATTGAGATAAGTGATCACGTTTCAAATCATAGGTTTAAGATAGATGCTCCCCTCAACATGTGCATGGAAAATTTGAAATCGCTTTGTCACACTGTGGGAAGGAGAGCTTGTACATCCTTAAAAACCATTTAGAATTATCGCTTTAAATCCTAATTTAAATCACAAATTCTACCCCGATCACAATTATCAAATCATTTGAGATTTGTGATCTCTTATAGATTTAAATTGATTTTGAAAGCTTTTAAGGAGAATTGTGACTTGATTATGAAAGCGTTTAACCGATAATGATCGGATTTAAAGACTTTAAACTCCATTGATAAAACATGCATGAATATCTTTTGAAAACAATTGAATGCCAAATAACTTTTTAATTTAATTGAAATCATTCTCCCCTCAATCAATGACATAGGTTGTTGATTGAGAGATTGATATTTTGACAAATAAGTCCCGATGATTATCAAAAATAGAGACCGAGTTATTTTTCAAAGCATTTAGTTTTCAACAGATAAATGTTTATAGAATCAGAGCATGGAATTTGAAAACATGATAAAATGGCTCGTTTCTTTCTTGAAAACCGGTTATTGCAGAAAATGACAATAAACCATTTATTTTTCTTTCTCCCAAAAATATTTTTTGATTTTTTTGATTTTTTTGAATTGAACAACATCTAAAGACCTGTGTCATTCTTTGAATGACAGTACAAAGACCGTAGATATTATCGAACCGAGAAAAGCATGACAAAAAGACAATATTTTTGAAGATTTTTCGAATTTTTCTGATTTTTATGGATTTTGAAGGTTTTATAATTTTGTATTTTGATTTTTCGAATAGATATATACAAGAGATAGATGAAGATAGACCTTTACTCCTCGTCTTCCTCCGGAAGACGTTTGAGTGTTTCTGGTTGAAGGCTTTTCAAGCCAAGTCGTGGAAGAATAAACTCAAAACGCTCTCTTGGAAGAGCTTTGGTGAAGATGTCTGCTAACCGATATTCAGACCTCACAAAATAGAGTTCCACCACACCTTTTCCACTTGTTCCCGAATGAAATGATGTCGAATGTCGATATGCTTTGCTCTTGAGTGTTGAACGTTGTTGCATGAGAGAGCAATAGCACTTTTATTATCACAAGATGTAGGGATTTTGTTGAATTCAAAGCCATAGTCAGATAATTGAGATCTCATCCATAAGATTTGAGCACAACAAAATGACATGGCTATGTATTCAGCCTCTGAGAGAAATAGAAGTACTCATTTGCTTCTTTGAAGACCAGCTCACAAGCTTATCACCCAAAAACGAGCACCTCCGCATGTACTTCGACGAGTATCTTGACATCCTGCATGATCGATCTGCATAGGTCGTTAGTGACATACCGGTGTCCTTCGGTACCAAAGTCCCATATTGATGGTTCCTTGGAGATACCGAAAGACCCGCTTAACCGCTTCAAGGTGCTTTTAGTAGGCTTAGCCGGTATCTAGCACACATGCAAACGGCGAAATAACAAGATGTCGGTCTACTAGCCGTGAGATACATCAGGGATCCAATCATACTACGATATTTCGTTTGGTCAATCATGATCCCCGAGTGGTCCTCATCTAGTTTGGTTCGATCAATCATGGGAGTGTCAACAGGTCACTTGAATCAAATCCAAATTTCTTTAAGATCTCAGTTGCATATTTAGATTGATTTATGAAAATGCCTCCTGGACTTTGTGAAATTTGTAATCCCAAGAAAATGACATTTGTCCCATCATTGACATTTGAAATTTTGAACTCATTTCATTTGAAAACGATCACATTCCATTGGGTCGCCGAGGCAAAATAATATCATCAACATAAATTTGAACATGAGTTAAATGTTTGCCTCGACTTCTGGTGAACAATGTAGGATCAATCTGCTCCTTTGCTAAATCCGTAGATAGAAGAAACTTTGACGGTATCATACCATGCCCTTGGAGCTTGCTTTAAACCATAAAGGGCCTTCTTCAGACGATAAACGTGAGTAGGATGCTCTTGATTCACAAATCCTTCAGTTGGCTGACGTAGACGACTTCTTTAAGATCTCCGCTCGGAATGCCGCTTTCACATCCATTTGATAGACTACCATGTTCTTACTTGCGATTAGCCAAAAGATTCTAATTGCCTCGATTCGAGCAACTAGAGCAAAAGATTCTTCAAAGTCTATACCCTCCTCTTGACGGTATCCTTTAGCAACTAATCGAGCCTTGTTCTTCAACACATCACCATGCTCATCAAGTTTCACTTTGAAGATCCATTTTAGAGCAATAATCATAGCACACTGAGCAGTACTAATTCCCATACATTAAGTCGATCAAACTCATGAATTTCATCTTGCATGGCATTGAACCAGCTATCTTCATTCATGGCGGTTTTAACATCTTTTGGTTCGATCTTAGATAGTACGGAGTTGAAGAAGCACCATAAGGCATCGGTTGCAAGTTGTTTCCGTGTGATACCGGACGAGAGGGATTTCCAATGATGTTGTCTAATGGATGATCGTGAGTCCATTTTCGAGGTGTTCATGTGGTAGTTGTTGAGGACTGAAGTAGCGAGTCGATGTCTCTCAAGAAGATGGTTCGATGAAGATTCAGGAGCAAATATGTTATCAAATGGAGCATCTTCGTGAGTAGCAAAGGGATTAACTTCATCATTGATGCGTAAACATTTCCATGATGTACATTTGAAGAATGATGATTTGTTGATGAGACGGAAGGATCAGCAGTAGGCGCTTCTTGACTTAAAGATATTGAGACTGAGGATTGACTTCATTCACGTGAATATGAGCATCCTCTGTTGTAGGGATCAACACCTCATTAGTACTTGAATCATAAAGTTCATCAAACATAGGATCAAACAATTTCTTTAAATCATCTTCGGATGGAGGTACATATGGAGTTTCTTGAGAAGAGTTTGGAACAAGGGATGAACCAATTGGGCTGATTTGAAGTGCGGGTCCCGAGCCGGTTGTCCAGAGCCATTTGACCGTCACTCATCAAACGTAACAGGAATTGTTTCCATGATATTTCGGGTTCTTTTGTTGTAGATTCGGTATCCCTTTTGTTTGGTGCATACCCTACAAATACTCCAATGTCTGCTTTAGCTCTAAGTTTGCCTAAGTCTTGACCCTCATTAGTTGGATAGCACAATGCACCAAACACACGAAGGAAAGAGAGATTAGGTTTTCTGTTGTGGACAAGTTCATATGGTGTCTTTCCATGAACAAGCGGTGTGAATCGGGAACGATTTTGTGTGTAGCATGCAAGGCAATAGCTTCACCCGGAGAAACATTGGAACCTTTGAGTAAATCAACATTGTTCTAGCAGCTTCTACAAGAGTTCGATTTCGCCTTTCAACTACACCGCTCTGTTGAGGAGTTCGTGGAACACTTCTTTGATGGCTGATTCCAATGCTTTCATAAAATTCACTAAGTTGTTTGTTAACAAACTCGCCCATTGTCGTCCGGATAATTCGACGGTTTTGTTAAGTCGAACTCGGTACTGCTTGATGAGTTTGATGATGATATCAGGAGTTTCATCCTTTGTCCTTAAGAACTTGACCCATGTGAATCTAGAGTAATCATCAACTATAACTAACACATATTTCTTCCCAAAGATATTCTCAGACTCTCATTGGTCCACATAAATCCATATGAATTGTATGAAGAACTTCGTGATGAGTTAGTAGGTTTGGGTTTATGGGCATACTTCTTGCTTTTTCCCAATTGACATGTTGAACAAAGATGATCCTTTTCATACTTTAGTCGAGGTAAACCTACAACTAAGTCCTTTCTCGAGAGATCATTGATGGTGCCGAAGTTCAAGTGATTGAGACGTCGATGCCATAACCATGACTTTGTTTTGAAGCCTTTGACAGCAAGCAAATTGGAGAAGACTTCATCATATCATCTATAGAGATGGTGTAAAGATTTGAACCACGAGTTCCTCTTAAAGTTCCTTACCATCAAGTTCTCTAACAAAACAAGTATGTTTTCTGAAGGCTACTTCTAGATCGAGTCACGAATTGACCAACAGAGAATAGATTATGACCAAGACCTTCCACATAGTATACTCTAGAGATAACACTATCACCAACAACATAATCACCATAACCCATAATTGCACCGAAATGATCATTACCGAATCTAAGTGTCCCGATGAATTTGCTCACGAAGTTCATGAGCCGCGACCGGTCTCCAGTCATATGCTTGGAAAAACTGAAGTCCGTACCACGTAATCGATTTGAACGATCTGCAGTTGAACAGACAAGAATGGATAACTGGATAATTGGGATCCCCATGCAAGAATGGGTTCCACTTGGTTAGTAATAATTGGAACACCCACATCGAAACAGAAACATCCATATCGAGTAGAAGCAATGGAATCATTGGGAATAGATGCAATGCTCGGTGTAGATTTGACCTATTCAAAGTATGTTCACTTCTTAAGGGAATAGTTCTACCAAGAGGCATCCATTTTCTAAGGGGCATAATCTTAGCAGTTTGAGAACAAAACTGATTATTCTTATGGCCAAAAGGTATCCAATAATAACCTATCTTTATAAAAGTTCTTCCCTGTGGTTTCCACTTTGTTTTCTAACAATCTTTCGTTTTTGCCTTATTGCCTTATATGCACGATTATTAGCATTAACAATTTTAGCGGGCATTTGACAAAGATTAGACAAAGCATTCACACCACATTCATGATTAGCAACAGAATTCAAGCGGACATCATTACAAGGTTTGCAAATAGTATCGAATTCAATTAATTACAAGATGCGCTAAGGCTAATACTAGAATCAACACGATTCGCTTTATTCAACTCAAGCTTAAAGTTCCTAGATTGGTCTTCTACTCTCTTCCAATGCACATTCTTAGCTTGCAAGGTCCTATCATTCCTTGTATTGTCTTGAGACTTTGACCTTTCGCTTTAAAGTCACAGATTACTCCTGTAGAGGGAATGGGAACATTAGTTGGTTGATCTAATTTTTGCATTCCGGAACTTGATGTGCAAGGATCTGAAGTACTAGAAGGCACATTAGTGTATACTTTCTTAAGGCGTGATTTGAGCTTTTGCAGCACACTAAAGTTCACTTTCTTAGCACTAACATATCTCGAATCTGAACTACTTGAAGGCACATTAGTGTTTCCTTTCTTAAGACTGGGCATAGAACGGATTTCGCTTGGCACTAGGCATTGAACAAGGCATCACAGCTTTGCCTTTTGCACCTAAGGTTAAGGATTTGGGACATGTTGCAATTACACATTCTAGCAACTCTTGAGATCGTTTGGCCTCGAGGCAAGCAAACCTAATTTCACTATCAAGAGGTTTGTTAATGAAATCCTCTTCGACAATCTCACTGAGACATTCTAGACTATCCTTAAGGTGAGCACAGGATTCATGAAAAGCATGTTCATTATTCCTAAGATGAGGAGGAATATATTTAACTGTCATAGTGTATTTGCAGTCTAAGGGTGACTTTGAGACAACATTCTTATTGAAAACAAGTGGCGCTTCCCATTTCCCGACTTCTCGATTCTCAATTTCTTTTTGTAAAGACGTTATTTTTTCGTTGTTTTGGTCACGGGTGACTTTTATTGAATCATATAACTCTTTAAAATGTCGCTTAACTTTTTCATTTTCTTCTAGAAAACTCTCGTTTTCCTTTTGTAAGGCATCAACTAAGTTTTGAAGATGAAAAGTTTGAGAATTCGGAGAATCTAAAGGAGGAGGCATTTGGGAGCCTGTCATATTGTTCGTTTGACCCTTTAATTGAGAGATTTGGGCTTTCAACTTTCTCGATCGTGTTGCGAGCTTGAATCTATTCATCACGCTTGTTAATTTGAAAAGCGCATCAAACTCGGAGCATCCGAGGATGTCTTGATATTTGAAGTTTTGACATTTTCTTTAAGATGTTGATATTTTAGTTGTAAATTAAAATGCTCAACTTCTAGTTTAGAAAAATGTTTAACCAAATTGTCGTGATCATCCAGTTCAATTTTCTCGCTTAGTTTAGAATTAGTTTTTTCAAGCTCAATGACACGATCATGGGAGACTTTCAGGCCACAGATAGTTCATGAAATTTGGAAGCATTAATAGAGCAATTTGAAGCAATGAAAAAGATATCTTGAGCAACACATTCAGTAATAAGAGTCTCATTTAAGGTATGCAAGTTCTTCCTCTCAATCTCATTATATTTTAGTGCACGCCCATAATCACTAACTTCAACTACCATTGCATCAAATTCCTTTTCCATTCCTTAATATCGGTTTCTATCCCCTTTTAAGACTCTCAAAGTGATCTTTTAAAAGTTTAAAGAAAGGCATGACCTCACTTAAATAACATTCTTTCATTTGCTCAAAACCCCTTTCTCCTTCCGTTATACCGGTGGGTGTGATCCTTTTCTTGCAAGTTTTCTCAAAATCAACAAATAGTTGAAATATAACATATT
This sequence comes from Chrysanthemum makinoi, assembly GCA_910596185.1. Classification (NCBI taxonomy): domain Eukaryota; kingdom Viridiplantae; phylum Streptophyta; class Magnoliopsida; order Asterales; family Asteraceae; genus Chrysanthemum; species Chrysanthemum makinoi. The sequence goes on along the minus strand of OU343220.1, from coordinate 234,000,501 downwards.
GGCTAATTAAGGTCTTGCTTTTAGTGGCAATTGTTCTAGGAACAAGATGCATTGGTGTATTAGGAGGATACACAGCTTCTAGGCATTTTCCATAGGGGAGGGTTTGTTTCAACAATATTTTCAACTTTACGCTTATCTAAATCCTTTTCCGAAAACTTGTTCGGGAGTCAACAATGTCTGAGGCTTAAACATGTTCAAGGAAATCCTATTTTCCTTCTTGTAGTCATGGGGAGTGATAATTATTTTTTTCTCTTTGCATTTAGGATCATCTAATTTTTTGTTCATCCTTTCCCTAGTGACTTCATCCGATTTCTTATCTTCCTCGTGCACTCAACGCAACTAGGTTTCAGTCTAGGTTTAAGAATCTCATTGCCATCATAGATCACACTTTGAGCTGCCTTAGCTATCTTTCCGATTCTCGGGTTGGGTTTATCTAAAATGGGAACACTATGCTTATCGCTTAGAACTCTATGTTTAGTGACCATGTGAGCAAATCGAATGGTGTTTCCTTGTATGTACAACTTGTTCTCAAGTTTGTTTTTCAAAGTTTTCGGATTAGAAAAATCTCTCAAGAGTTTTGATTCCTTTGCATTAAATTCTTGCTTAAGCATTTTCACATTTTCTTGAAGTTCTTGTTTTTGCTTAGTTGTTTTAGAAAGTTTTTCTTGCAAGGAATTTAATTCTTGTTTCAATACTTCTTCTCTAAAATTACTTTTCTAATGATTGTACGCACTTGGTCATCCATTTCCTGCTCACGAGTGGTCAACTCAAATTTAGCACGTTGTTCATAAATAGCAACACGCTCTTTATAGGCATTTAGTTCGAAATTACGGAATCATCAGGGGCACATGCAGTGTATTCATCAAAAACATAGTCATTGTTGATTGCAGAAGATGCATCACTTGGTACACCTTCACTTTCACTTTGTTTCACATATTGATCATATGGGACAATATTGATATTACCCATATTTTCAATATTTGATTCAATAGTTTCAGCTGATTGTACTTTGTCATGCATCTTTGCACATCAAGATCATCGTATAGTTTTAATACCTCTGAGATGAGTTTGTCTTGGGATGGGCAAGCTAGTGGTGAAGAAGAGACCTTGGGAGAAACCATTGGAGAAATGCTAGCCATAAAAATTGTGTGTGCCGAGGTCCATCATCCACATCGAGTCGTATGCATCACAATCACGACTTGAAAGGCATTCTAATGATTGTGACCTATCTCTTGAATAGGCTGCTCATCCACATCTGCATCATAGGTCTTGGCATTGCCCTCGGCTAGAAACAACAATTCCTCTTCATCCAAAGCAAAGCACCATTATCCCGAGCTTGTACAGCAAAGATCTTATCTCTAAGTAATCGGCGATTCTGTGGACGCTTTGGAGATGTGCAGTTTCTTGCAATGTGTCCCTCACCACCACATTTATAACATTTGATTGGCTTAGCTTGACCTTGGTTACCATTCCTTCCTCGATTCTCGATTGCCAACATAACCTCTACCGGCTCCACCTCTTCCCCGATCATACCGTCTTTCCGAACCGTTGCACCACGATCCTTCCATCTTTAACAGAAGTGGCTTGATTGTGTGGGTTAGATGTCGCTCGAGGTTGTTGTTGGTATGTGGGAGAGAATTCATGTTTTGACTAATCAGAAGAGCTAGTTGATTAATGAAGTTACCCACGTGTGCATCAAAGGCATCGGCTTGTTTGAACATAGGATCAGGAATGAGTTTGTGATTACCATTACCCAGGGTATGACTTGTGATGCTTTGGTTGTGATTCCGATGTTTGAGTAGAAGGCAGGTGAGTCATTAGACGAGCTTGTCTCTCCCTGGTTGGTTTTGAACTGATTGAGAATCAATTTTTCAAACATAGCATGTCTCTCATTCGGAAGGAGGAAGGCATAGAGTTGCTCATAGTTTGTATTCTTCAATCCTTTAGTGAGCTTCACAGTGGTGACAAACTTGTGCCATTCGGGATTCATGTTGTTCACAAATTTTGAGTTCAAATGAATGTTAGGCATAGTCATTCTGATGTTCCTCATGTCATTCACTAACTTATGAAATCTCACATAGTACTCATAGACACTCTCATCCGGTTTCATCTTGAAGTGTTCAAATTCGTCATAGAGTTGGGATTCTCTGTCTTCCATAGTTAATTCTGAACCCGAGAGAAGCATCTTAACATTATCCCAAAATGCCTTTGCATCGGTGTTGTGATTGATCAGCTTGTAGATGTCTTTAGGAAGACCTTGAAGAACAATGTTTGAAGCCCCGATATCAGCATCGAATCTCTTTTTCTCCTTATCATCAAGCTCATCATACATTTTAGGTCTGTCCATTCCGTAAACAGAAGTACCATCTTCATTAGTATCAAGTATGTCTCTAGTCGTCTCAACTCGATATGGTCCTTCATCAATGGATTTGAGAATGTTGACACCATTTTCCTTTCCAAGGCATTACAATCTGATTCGTTGAGCCCAAGAATCGTAGTCGGCCTGTCATCAGCATGGGTGGACGAGTATCTCACCCGCTTGAACATCCTCTGCAACAGTGGAGATGATAGTAGGAACGTTGGTAGACATGTTAACAGAATATACGGGATTTTATAACTCTATGATTAAACCGAGAAATAGATTCTTTCACAGGATTTTACTAAATCAAGAGAAAACCGTAAGCAATCACCCAAGTCGCTAGAAGATAATGCACCAAGTCGCTAACACTTAATTCGCTATACCACTAAGTCGCTAGAGTCCCAAGTCGCTAAAAAATGCAAGTCGCTAAAGTAGTAACTCGCTAAGGCTCAAGTCGCTACCACCAAGTCAAAATTTTGGCGAATTCGCTACTCAAGTAGCTAAAGATACAAGTCGCTAAAGAGCAACTCGCTACCACCAAGTCGCTACCCGTAGTGGAGAGTCCACTACTTGTACTGTAACTCGCTAGATCTAAGTCGCTAGGTCTAAAACTGTAACTCGCTACAAATTTGTAAAGCAAGTCGCTACGAAGAAAGTATTCCGTGTGTTAAGTCGCTAGCAAGAAAAACCACATAAACATCACTTTTCAATCCAAAAACAACCCAACCAAGATGATTCAAGCTTACCAAATGAAAACCTACACACTTGTGATGATTCTAAACATAAAAGTACTAACAAAATCCAAACTTTAACACAAGAAATCAACCAAATGATGCAAAACCACTAAACTTTTTCAAACTCAAAAACCACCTAAAACCACTAGAAATCCAAAGATGTGCAAGATATGATCTAACCATGGCTCTTGATACCAATTGTTGGATATTGGATTTCACATACACATCAAACCATAACACAAGTGGGCGTATAAATGGAATTCTAGAGAGAGAAAGTTAGAGGTTTAGGGAACTTAGTGAGAGAAAGTGAAAGATATTATTATGAGCTCCAACTCTCTACCTTGGGAGGTAGAGAGTATTTATAGTCTTACATAAAACGCCAAACAACGGGCTGTGGATCAGGCATACAGTGGGTAAAGACCCGTCCGTCCTCCACGGTGTTACTTAACAAAATACTACTTAACTAAATATAACTATGACTACGAGCATTCTAACGATTACATATACTTGAGGTGACCGACTCTTTAATACCGGGAATTTCTAATTCCTAACAATCTCCCCCTAAGGGAGGTCACCTCAACCATATACTAAGATGACATTGAATACAATCAGATATTACATTAACAATTGATCTTGCATTCTTGATGTAGTACTTTCCTCCGAAGCTCGTAGACATTGATTCCACTCATTGCATGTTTGGTTAATCCAAGTGGAGGTCTTTTACTGATCCACGTGATAATAATGTTGAGCCAGCTTTTTGCTAGCGACTAAATTGCTTTGAAAATACCTTGTACTCTATTATTCGTGTAAATCATTTGTGCTTATCATCTGTCAAAATCTCTATCTCTCAAATCAACAACTTGTGTCATTGATTGAGGGGGAGAATGATTTTATTCGAATTAAAAGGTTATTTTGAAAGGTCATTTTTCAAACAATTGGCACGTAAATGAGCAAGGTTTATTGTTGAACAATCAAAAAGAATAATGTTTTATTCAGTTGATTCAAAACCTTTGCTAATGTTATGTTTTCAAAAGAAAATTATGCATGTCAAATCAATGGAGTTTAAAGTTTGAAAATCTGATGCTTATCAGTTAAAAAGTTTTTTTTCAAAATCAAGTCACGATTCTCCTCAAAAGCTCTCAAAATTTAATTTAAATCAATAAGAGATCACATATCTCAAAGGATTTGGAAAGTGTGATCGGGGGAGAATTTATGATTTAAATTGGATTTAAACTGATAACTTGATGATTGGTTTTATAAGTGTTTAGTAAGCTTTCCTCCCCACATGTGCCAAACGATTTCAAGTTTTTCATGCACATATTGAGGGGGAGCATCTATTTTAAACCACAAAGATTTGAAACGTGATCAATTTATTTCAATGTGCAGTCTTTTCCTAATATGTGCAAAACATTTTCAAATTTCTATGCACATATGGAGGGGGAGCAACTATTTTGAAAACCACAGTCTTTATATAACTACTCTTAGATGCAAGCCAATCCCTCAAAGATGAAAATTATTTCCATTACAAAATGATGATTGATGTACATGTTGAGGGGGAGCTCTTGTTCTAAAAATATCAAAAACAATTCAGGTACAAAATGCTTTGATAATATATCACAAGTATCTGGATTGACTTTAAAATGGTTTTCAATTGGTTCCAATGGCAGATGAACAATACCAAATAGACCGACCAACTTTACTTTATGTATGATGATATAAGGATGATGAGGTTAGGTATTTGTTCCCATGATCCGCCAGAACCGGAGGGATCTACCCAGGGACAATCCACTAGATAGTGTAGAAGTCCTTAGGTATGATGAAAAAAAAGAGAAATGTGAGATATGGGAAGAGTTCGGACTGAGACAGAGCTAGTACTGGAATAAACCCAACAAGGTTCTAGTTATGAAGTCTCGGTAAGCACTGAAGGGGTTGAAGAATGAAAAATAATTGAATGTGAAAAGGGTGAAAATAAATAGCCCTCCGATAATTCAACCTTAAGGCAGATACCGGGTTCAATTCATATACTACTGGTGATTACTAAGGTAACACTGGTATTGAAGACAAGACGTCATGAACCCAGTGACGCACTGCACTACAAATTCCCAAACCACTCAAGTTCTTCTTAAAAGGACTTGTTTCATTCTCACGGGGAACCGACATTATCTATCGACTTTCTCTTAGAGATTGTTGATATTGAAGAAGGAGACCCTCTCCCTAGTCTCTGGCATAGGAACCAAATATGCACAATTGAGTCTAGAGCCACGAGATCATCAAATAAATCTCATTAGGACACTGTCAATGAAGACTCTCTGTTTCACACAATGTGGAAAGAGAGATTATATCTTATGAGTCCTACGCATTATCTTTGTGGTATTGCCTGAACATCTGAGTGATATGCAATCATATTCACAATGAAGATGGAAAGCCTTCTGGAGCCAACATCAAACAAGCTCCTGGTGGGTGGCATGTGAGATCTATCCAATAGATCAACCATGTGACAACTGAACAGAAACAATGCGGCGATTCAATCTTTTGAATCAATCGTGGTTCAGGTTATGGATTGACGGATACCTTTGAAAAACCAATCATTGTGCTTAAAAAAATCTTTTCTTTAGCACATCGACTGTGTACTCATATTTCAAAATAAAAGGTGTTTATGATTGATAATTGATTTTCATTAAAACCTTCGTTGTATTGCTAAAACAATTTCTATTGAGCGATACACGATTGTTTTTCAAATCTCTTTTCATCAAACAGTGAATCTCAAATTCGCTGGTTCACTCACTCTGTGTTATCTTCTTTGAGACGTTCCGGTTTGAGAACAGCTAGAGCAGCTGCGAAACCCTGTCAAGGAAATTCTTCGGAATTATACCTGATCACAGGCAGTACTTGTACTGATCAACGGGGAACTGTGGGCCGTGTACCTCAATTCAACGAAAGTGATCAAAGACACTTTCATGCACTTTATTGCTAAGCATGTTGTATGCGGTCACGCCCGACGTTTGCGGTTGTCGAATGAAGCGTCAATCCATAGCGCATGCTCACACTACACATTCATCTCAAAAGAAATCATGATAAGTGTTTCAACGACTCTGATACTTTCACTCCATGCTTCTGCTATGCTGTTGCAAATATCATGATCCAGTAAAAGCTTCAGCTACTCTGATGAGAATATATCATGATCCAGAATGTGAGCATGTCGGTCCAAATGTCACAACATCACATAATACCAACACCACAAAGGAAGGGTCAGAGATTTATGTTAGCTGATGATCTCAATGCTGGCTCAAAACTCATCGTCACGTGGATCAGTTAAAGACCTCCACTTGAAATTATCCAAACATGCGGAACATGAAGAATCAAAGACTACAAGCTACTAAGCAAAGAACTTAATCAAGAATCCTAGAACAATCGAATGTAATATCTGTTTGTATTCATTGTAAATTGAGGTGACCTCCCATAGGGGGAGATTGTTAGGAATTAGAAAATTCAGTCGTTAAAGAGTCGGTCACCTCAAGTATATGTATTCGATAAAAAGCTCATAGTCGTAGTCAAGTTATGTCAGTAAGTAGTTTGTTAAGTAACACCGTGGAGGACGGACGGGTCTTTACCCCTTGTATGCCTGATCCACAGCCCGTAGGTGGCGTTTATTTGTATGACACTATAAATACCCTCTACCTCCCAAGGTAGAGGGTTGGAGCTTCAATACCATTTTTCTTTGTTTCACATAGTTCCCAACTCTCTTCCATTTCTCTCACTAGAACTTTCTCTCTCTAAGCATCTTTGTACGCCCCATGTGATTATGGTTTAGTGTGTTTGTGAAATCCTATATCTTACAACAGAAACAATGGGGCGATTCAATCTATTGATTCAATCCTGGTTCAGGTTATGGATTGACGGATACCTTTGAAAAACCGGTCGTTGTGCTTAAAAATTATTTTCTTTAGCACATCGACTGTGTACTCATATTTCAAAATAAAAGGTGTTTATGATTGATAATTGATTTATCTTTAAGACCTTCATTGTATTGCAAAAACAATTTCTATTGTGCGGTACATGATTGTTTTTCAAATATCTTTTCATCAATCAGTGAATCTCAATTTGCTGGTTCACTCACTCCGTGTTATCTTCTTTGAGACGCTCCGGTTTGAGAACAGCTAGAGCTGCTGCGAAACCCTGTCAAGGAAATTCTTCGGAATCATACCTGATCATAGGCAGTACGTGTACTGATCAACGGGGAACCGTGGGCCGTGTACCTCAATTCAACGAAAGGCAAAAATTTGATCCGTGTGCCAAACAGTCAAGTTTTATCACGCAAGCCGGCCACTTGTGAATGGCCGACCGTAACAAACTTAAAACGGCTCAAGCACGAACTCAATGAAGATCTGGGGAGTATAGGGTTTCCCCGGGTCGTTATGTCCCAGCGAGCTATGCGAAGAATCACCAAACGTATAGTGATCGAGGAATTTGAACGGAAAAGAGTATTTGATTATGATTATAACTACAGAAAAAGCCAACAAATTACAACGGCTTAAATGCAAATTAAAGGAAATTAAAAAGATAAAAAAAATATTAAATAAACGCTATCACTATATTTAAAATGATGTTTTTGTTTTTATGTTTTTATAAAACTGAAATTAAAAACTACGTAACGTACAACAGAAAATGTGAAACTTACACAATATTAACCCTAAAAATATGAAAATGATGTTTTTACAAACCTAATGATATAAGAAAATTTTAAGAAAAAGAAATTTAATTTTATAACTATCTATCTAATTATTATTAATTAAAAACTACTTTTAACTATTTAATAATAGCCTAAAATACAAGAAATTATGAAACAAAGCTAGAAAATTAAAATTATGACTTAGAAAAATCTAAAATAACAAAATAGAATTTTCAAAACTAATTTTGTGTTTTTCTGATTATTTTTCTATTTTCTAGGAATTAAAAACTATTAAAAACTAATTAAATTATTTAAAAATACAAATTTAACTAAGAAAAATATGGAAAAATATTTTTTTGGCTTTTTATATTTATCTAAACTTAAGAAAAATGAAAAATTATTTTTTTGAACCTTTTCTTAATTTTTTGTATTAAATGCTATTTAAAAGTGCTTAAAAACTAATTTAAATGTAGAAAAATAGCAAACAAACTTGGAAAAATATGAAAATTTCAGGAAAACTCTAAAATAATATTAGGAAGCTAGGAAAAATGGAAAAACAGGTGCTTGTGTGTAGGAATTAGGAACTGATGGCACAAGTGCTTAGAAATAAGCACTTGGAATAAGCTAATGAGCACCAAGGGCCACCAAACTGAAACAAAGGCTAAAATATGCTAAAAGAACCTAAAAGCAACAAGAAACAACAAGCCTTGACCTCTGATTTGCAAGTTGCTAAGATTTGGCTAGTTGAGCAATAAGCTAAAAACAGTAACTGAGGGGGTCTACTTGCAGCTGAATAATAAGCACTTGAATAAGCTAAAAACTTAAAAGCAACAACTGTAACCTAAACTAGACCTGGGTGAGAGCTTATAAACCAAATTACAGACCTATGCAAGCTCAAATGAGCTTTTCCCAAGCCTGGTAAAACCTGGGCAATCCCTGTGCAGACTCAGTGCCCTGCACAGGGCACTTAGTCTCATTTTGACAAGCTCTTTAAAGGCTAAAGAAAAAATTACAAAAATATGCAAAAATCACAACCATAAACTAGACCAAGTGAACTTTTTAAAGCCACAAGTCTTACTGATTTTGACCCAGAGATGAGTCCACTAAAAATCTTCCTAGTTGAGCTCAAAACTGAGTTTTCAATTTTTGACTTTTGACATAGAAATGGAAAGGTTGACTTAAATGAGATTTGATCTTGATTTTTGGACTTAGACTGATATAATAAAGTGAAATGAGACTACTACAAGATGTACTTATGAAATTTGAACACAAAATAAGCTTTTGGTTTTGTAAAAGCTCAACAGATAAACTGTAAGGACAGATTGAAAATGATTTTGACTTTAGAGCAAATGCAGGCACAAGAAACTGACTTAAATGAGTTAAATAGGACTACACAAACCTAAAACAACAACATTCTTCCACTGATCAGACCTCTAATACAGATTAAGCACATGAACCAAACACCATTTTAAGTACTGAAATGCACTTTTAATTGAGCTAACTACTGATCCACTTTGTATGACTGATTAAACTGAATGATATTGACCTAAATACAACTAGATAAACTCATTTCAACTATTAAAAACTACAACTACAAGTACACACAAAACATGCAAACTGATATTGAAATTTGAAAATGGGATAATCACTCACATGAGTCCAGCTGTGTTGCAGGCTAAACCAAACCCAATCCTATACTAACCTAATCCATTCTAACCCATATCAAAGCTGCATCAACCCCCTTATCCATTTCCACAACCAACTGCACCCAGTTTGACTTTTATTGACCAAGTAACAAAGTTGCTTAAAACTGATTGACCAGCTTATCAAAAGCTACAAGGAGCTTAAGTGAGCTTGTATGAGCTTGAAAATAAACTACTAACACTTGTACATAAGACTTTGAAACTGAAAACTGCAACAGTAAGCATGAAATATGAAACTTATATAAAGAGCTTGGATTGATACTCAAAAGCACCTACAATGATGATTTAACTTGAATGTTATACAAAGCAACTGAAATTACAACATTTTTACTTAAACTAAAACATTAATTTGAAAAACGACATTAGGAAAAACTAAAAAGCTAACTACTACCCTCTAGCTTCTTCTCTCCTCCTTTTTATAGCTCAAAAAGTCTTCTCTTTCATCTTTGAGATAATCCCACACATAATCAGGGCCATTGGATTGATTGAATTTATCTTGGCCATTCATTTGGTTTTTGGCGGGAAAAAGTTTTATACCAGCTGGAGCTTGAGTTTGCAACTAGGGGGGTGTGGGTAGGTATGATGATGAGGAGGGGGTTGGAAGAGATAAGGTGAGAGGATGATGTGATGGTTGAGTGTTGCAGGTCAGTGATGATGAGGGGGAAGGGATACCCGTGAGTGGTAGTTTATTATTTTAAACTGGCGCGGGTTTTGTTTTTGAAACCGGGTCAAAGGGACAGGACCGGGTATTGGATTTGGATTGGTGGGCTTGGGATATTAAATATGGGCTTGGGTAGTTTAGGCTTAGGCTTAGGATGTAAAATGGATCCAATGAGTAGTTAAAGGACCAAAGCTGTAAAATCCGAAACTCCAGGGACTAAACATGTACTTTCTGAATTTATGATCCAAGGGCCTATCTTGCCATCTCAAATAATCCAAGGATCACAATTGCCAATTTTTGAAACTTTAAGGGTATTTTCTGACAATTCTGAAACTTGGGGGACTGAACTTGTAATTTCTCAAAACTTTTGATATTTTTCACCAAAGGATTAATTTTGACAAGTTATGATTTAAAAAGGACCTTTGGTGATTTTTCTTTTGAAATTAAGGCTCAGGGACTATTTTTGACAACTTTTGAAACTTGGGGGACTGAAACTGCCAATTATGCAAACTTTGCTCATTTTTCATCATATTTTAAACATTTTGTATCTGAAACATATAAAATGCAATTTTGAGATATTTTCAGTATTTTGATGCATTTCTGAGCATTTTTAAACGTTTTGCAGTTCAGATTTACCCAAAAATGATGAGTATTTACACACTCATCATGATCAAAGACATTTTCGTGCGCTTTATTGCTAACTGTTGTATGTAGGTACGCCCAACGTTTGCAGCTGATCAGAATGAAGCGGTCAATTCATAGCCGCATGCTCACACAACACATTCATTTCTAAAGAAATCATGATTAAGTGCATCAATGACTCTGATATTTTCACTCCATGCTTCTACTACGCTGCTGCCAATATCATGAATCAACGAAAGCATCCGCTACTTTGATGAGAATATATCATGATCCAGAATGTTAGCATGTCGGTCCATAAGTCACAACATCACATAATACCAACACCACACTGGATGAGTCAGAGATTTATGTTAGCTGATGATCTCAAAAGCTGACTCAAAATTATTATCACGTGGATCAGTTAAAGACCTCCACTTGGATTAACCAAACATGCATCATTGATGAATCAATGACTACGAGCTTCAGAGCAAAGAACTACATCAAGAATGCAAGAACAATTTAAAATGTAATATCTGTTTGTATTCAATGTAATTTTGAGGTGACCTCCCTTAGGGGGAGATTGTTAGGATTTAGAAAATCCAGCCATTAAAGAGTCGGTCACCTCAAGTATATGTAATCGTTAGAAAGCTCGTAGTCGTAGATTATTTAATGTTTAGTAGTATTTAGTTAAGTAACACCGTGGAGGACGGACGGGTCTTTACCCACTGTATGCCTGATCCACAGCCCATAGGTTGCGATTTATGTAAGAACTATAAATACTCTCTACCTCCCAAGGTAGAGAGTCGGAGCTCATAATAATATCTTTCTTTTTATCTCACTAAGTTCCCAAACCTCTAACTCTTTCTCTCTCTAAAACCTCTTGTATACGCCTCTTTGATCATTGGTTTTGTGTGTTTGTGAAATCCAATATCCTAAATATCCCCCCACTTGAGATCAACTATCATCTAAACCCGATTTTCTTCCACAACCCTTTATTCAAAACCCACGACTTTCACTAGTGGAACCAAAATTAACCAACAGCGCCCGGACCATGGATATAAGGAAACTACAGGGTAGGCCAGGAGATGGGTGTAACGAAACATATATAGGGTGAACAAAATGAAAGGGTGGCTCTGAAGAGTGTATCTAGGGGTATCTTGCACTAATGGTGAGTGCAACAAAAAGGGTTTAACAGGGGGATTGACTGATCAATGTGAAGAGTCAATAAACACAATACATATATGGGCTATTTGGGTTTAATCCTAAAATTGCCTTATATCCTATTTGCACCGATTACACCAAGTTACCTCAGTGTAATGCTCATGATAATGGTCTCGAAAAGATATACAAGGCCAAGTTCTAAAGTCTACTACAGCCACCGGCACACTCATTTTTATGGATTTATGTATAAGGGAAAAACGGAAAGGCTTATCCTCACACAATGGAAATATAGGGTAGGTGTGCTTAGTCTAGATTAATCCAGTTAAGTAATGAAAAACATGTCAAAATTTTATTAATGAAACACTTTTCATCAAAAACTAGAAAACTAAGGGCAAATAAAATAAAGCAGGTGTCTATGTCTAATCCCTTCCCCCCACTTGGGTCATACGTAAGCATATAAATGAAAGATAAGAAGGGTTAGAATTGAAACGGAAAACTCCCCTGGATTTACTCGGTACGATCGAAGACTCACGAGTAAACGTGTCCCGCTTTGAGATCTATGAGCAAATTTTAATAACCTGAATTCACATAAGACAACCAAACGCATCATACTAGAAAAACAACAAGCATAAAAAGAAAATGAAAAACCTAACTCACTTTCGTAGGAATCACGGTTGCATTTAGCGTATGCAACAAGCCTTTTAAGCCACTTGGTGTCCCAAGTGGACGAGTGAAGTCTCGTGAGGGTTTACAGGGAACACACCCACAAAGTTCATTTAAAATACTAATACAAGGTTATTGTGTTTTAAAATGAAAGAATTAAAGCAGAGGAAGGTTACGTCGTAACTCTTATGAGGGAGTTACGCCGTAACTAGCAAAACCTGACATAAGCTGCAAAGCGAGTGGTTACGGCGTAACCACGGAGATGGTATTACGCCGTAATTATTAATGCGTCAAGAATTCTGCTACTAAAAAGTTGGTTACGGCGTAATCACTAAGATGAGTTACGCCGTAACTCTGGTCAGATCAGCAAACTGCAGCAGCAATTACTTCCTCGTATCCTGCAAAATTGGTTAGAAAACACAAAACCCAACTATACTAATAAAATGAAAAAGAAAAGATAGGCATGGGGTGCCTCCCACAAAGCGCTTGTTTTTGTTCGAGTCATGAGCTTGACTCCAACCTTATTTACTACGTAAAAGGGTGTTCATCCCCTCACTTGAAATCAAGTGTGGGTGAAAATAGCAATAAACACCATGAGGGTGTGAATTTGCTACGGGGTGGGGAAATGATAAATTATGATCATACCTGAAAGGAGATGTCATTTCCCTCCATACCTTACCCGCTTTAGTTGATGGCATTGATGATTTGTTCACCTCGTGATGTGGCTGATTAATCGGCTCATATGTCTCCTTGTTTATCACTGAGGTATCCAAGATTTTGCCTTCTAATTCCTTTGCAAGATCAACTAGAACTGGTTCAGTAGCCGAAGCTACATAACCATTATCGGGTGATGTGATAGGTTGCATGATTTCATCCATAATTTCAGCATCCTGAATAGAAAAACAAGCAAGATTGTTAGGAATAAAAGAAGGGTTAGAAGTAATACCATTTTGTGTTGTGGTTGATTCCTCATTAGCTCTTGGCGTTGCTTCATCACTCTGTAAGTTCTTTGCTTCCATTTTCTTCAATTGATCGTTGCTTGTTTCTTCTTTTCTCACAGTCTTCAAACGTCCTGGAAATGGGATAGGTGGTACATAGGGTTTGATATAAGGTAAATCACGAGGAACCGGCTCCTTGTTGACTTCTTTCATCTTTCCCACCATTGATTTGACAGTTCCAACTGCATTCTTTTTACTTTCCAGGACCTTTTGGTTTAACTCTTCAAGCTTAGCCTCCAAGCTTTTCCTCTTGGTGTCAAGGTTTTTTAAATTTAAGTCCGCCCCCTCCTTGAATTTCTGTAACACACCCAAAATTTGCACAGCGGAAGCGTTCGGGTCATGGGGTGCTACTAAATTAATATACACAATACAAGGTAATAAAGAATGGAAATTCTATTCCATTTTTAAAAGATATATTAATTTAAGAAATAGTTTTACATCATTGTTTCAAAGTGCGGAAGTAAAGCCCATAAAATATATGTTGTCCCATTAAAAGTTGTATTAAATATGATTGGAAACACTTCGGGTGCCATTCTTCAACGAATGCCTTTGCCATTGCCCACGCCAATAAGTAAACCTGAGAAAAACATGCTAAAATGTCAACACAAAGGTTGGTGAGTTCATAGGTTTAAGTTTCGAAAATCAAGTTGTACCACAGTTGCACATATAGCATCTCCGTGAATGACACTATATGCAAAAGGTTATTACGCTAGTACCAAGTTCATGCGACCGAAACTACGACAGTGTGCATGCATCTAGAAGCATGATAAATAAAAGCCCAGCAAGTGTATTTCCAGTACACTCAATCAATACGATATGATATACGCCCGACGTTTGCCTATCCGGTCAAACTCGAACGGGGGTGTCATCCCCAATAGATCTATTCATAACAATTGCGCTTCCCCAAAGGGAACTAACGGTAGCATAGTTGGGATTCAAGGTTGTTTCACGTAATAGTGTTTTCAGTTTCAGGTCCGAAAAGAGTTTTGCATGTTTCTCACCCCATAATTTTATAAAGCAAGTAAGTAAAAGTAAAAGTGGGGCTATAAACTCACCTTAGCAAAGTAGTATCCGAGTAGTGAAAGAGTCAAGTAAATGATGCACCAAGTACCGTCACGCGACCTATAATTTGTATACCAATACTTTAATTAATACCTTTGTATTTTTACTTGATAATATTTATATACACCAAAAGTTTAAGTTATTTATGTTGTGTGACGTTTATTATTGAACATGGTGAACTTTGGCTCATGGAAGTACTTAGGTATACGCAAAAGTACTAAGACGAGTGAGTCTTAGGTTCGTCGTAACTGGAAGATGATGTACGGAAATATACCGCAAACAAATAGTAAACGTATTATAAAAACGTTGCATTAAAATATGAGTATATAAAGGAAAGTAACAATTTTTATTATAAAGGTTAAAATAAATATATTTCGCTTATAAGCCATAATAGTCTATTAGAAGGATAGGTATAACTTGTTTATTTAGCGACTAAGTGTAGAAGACTATTACTAAATCTCGTTTTAATATATTAATGTTTACATAGGTGTATGTGGACTAATAGAAGTTATATGTAGTCTATAAAAGTATGGTTACGACATAAACATGATGGTGTTATGTTTTAAGAAAACCGGCATGATCTCGTTTATACATTTTAAATATAGTTTTTAAAATAAGGTGTCATTATAAAGAAGCTAATAGTTTTGTTTATGTAAAACTCATGCAATGTATTGTTTGAAGACTTTGTTTTATTTATAGCGATAATAGTGAATTTAATTTATAAATATGTCATAAAAAAAATGTAAACATAAGTCTTTTGTAAGACTATCGTTAATAATTACGAAATGTAGTTTAGTGTATAAAAGTCGTCATTTCAACAATAGCAAGTACTTATCAATAACAACAAAATATAGGGCACGTTTTATTATTTAAAAGAATGGTTTGTATATAAATTTCCACGATTAAAAGTTACTAGTTTAGAATCTAGATTATCACTTCGACAAGTTGGTTCTACTCGGAGATTTTTACGTGGCCGTGATAAGTGGTAGCGAAGGGGGGGGAATGGTTGGGCTTGGCGTGGGCTGAAGGAGCAGCAAAGGAAAATGGGCTTCGGCCTAGTAGTTAAAAGTCAAGCAGGGCCCAAATTTTTGGGTGTGGTAGAGGCCCAGCTGCCAAAACCAAACGCACCAATATGTGAAGGGAAAAAAAGACCAGTACAAAGAAAATAAACGTGACATATGAAGGAAAAAGGCATTTACTAAACGCATTAAAATGGGCAAACAAGAAGAAGGGCAGCAAGATGTTACAAAGGTTCTTTTGGGTAAACATTCGTCACGTCGAGGATCTTCAAAGTGTAGTTCGGGTAGTTCAAGTCATACACCTAAGATTGACAATACTCGAGTAGTGTTTGGCACTTACAAAAACAATAACCATGTCACAAAGTTCGACACGTACGGGAAATATAAGGCCCAAACCTAACGACCATCCAACGTTACTTGGTTAATGAGGTAAGTAAGCCTTCGAGGGGGGCTTTTGTGACGACAATAACAAAGGAAAGCTACTACCACTTCGACAACAAAACTCAAACACAACTTAAATATTCACCAAGGATCTTTAACCCATCATCTATTTAGTTATTAATACCATCTTTTATTTTTCAAATACAACTCGATGACAACTATAAGTGAAAATCCAAAGGATACAAAATGAGCATATTATCAGGTTATCGTTATTAGTGTTTTGCCATAGTCGGGTACAACCCGGCTTGGCCACTTGACTCTTCACCTTCGTGGGTTATTACTTGAGCCAAGACACACCTAAATTGTTAGCCGTTTATAAGATGGGTTTAGTGAAGCAATCGTTTGACCAAGTACCCAAACAAATAACCAAAACAACACTTAGCCTAGCTAAATAAAATCGGTCGTAGTGTGTACAAAACGAGCACTTCCAAACTATTGAGCCAAGTCCTAGAGTTATATTTCAGTTTCATTATTTGCTTGTCACACTAGTTCAATGATAACAATAACGAATTCATTAAAACACTTATGATTTGACTAGAAAAGAAATGTAAGTATTCGATTCATATGTATAAACAAAACAAGATTACAACTGAAAACCACAAGTTTAGTAACATAGTGAATGGGAATCAGGAAAAACCTTACAACAAAAGAGAAGTGTCGATCGGTAAGAAAACAAGGAGTAGAAGCAATCCCACCAAATCAAATCCACAGGAACCACAAGCACTTGAATACTCTTTTTAGTTTTTGATTTTGGGTTGCGAGTTGTGGTATCAACTGTGGATCGATGAGGGTATTTAAAGAAGTAAAGATGGGTTGTTTGACTAGTACATCCGAATGTGGGGTTGAGATATTGGTCTTCTTTGAGCAATGGCATCAGGTCTTCACATGGTCTTCCTGGTTTGTTTTCAGCCGTGACATAGAGACAAGGGAATCAGATGGAGGGGACCTCATCTTTGTCGATTTGTTTCTATGGGAAAGGTCCAAGAATGGTTTTTAGTTTGGTTAAGATTGATTCTTGGGGTGGGAAAATTGTTTGGATGGTTTGTTATTTTTGGAGGAGCGGTTATGGTGGAGGTGGGGTAGAGAGAGAGAGAGCGAATGAAGAGGGTGAAGATGAGTAGCAGGTTTTCAGAAATCAGAGAAAGAAAAGGAGGGTGGGGCGTGGGTTTGTGGGGATAAGGGTAGAATTTGGATTTTTATTAAATGTATTATTAAGTATTATTAGCAGTGTTGCAAAAATCGGTCAACTCGGCCGATTAATCGCCGATTAATCGGTAATCGGCCGAGGACCTTGGCGATTTTTGAAAATCGGTCGAAAAATCGGCCTAGGATAAAAATCGACCCTGAGCAGTCAAAAAATCGGCCGAATCGGCCGATTCGGTCAAAATCGGCCGATTCGGTAAAAAATCGGCCGAATCGGGCAAATCGGTCATTTTAAAAATAATAATAATTTAGGCATTATACTTAATTTGGGGATCGTATATTTCACTTATAACGCACAATGGGCATCATAATCAGAATTGGAGCCTTTTATTGAGGTTTGGAAACATAGCAGGCTTGGAATCGGTTAAGATTTTTAGTTTGGTCTCCAGAAATACCAAAAAACTGCAGGAAATGTCAATCCGATTAATCACCGATTAATCCCTGACTTGACCGATTACGCGCTGCAGGGTGGTCGACCGCCCGGCTACCGATTCACGATTTTTGCAACATTGATTTTATTAGTATTATTTAAGGTATCGTGTGCACTTCGTGTTTTACTGTTATAATTTAAACGCGACATCTCGGATAAGTAAAAATATAAAAATTATATTTTCGGATACGTTTTTGAAAAACTGATATGAAAATAAAGTTGTTGGTTTTTATAGTTCGTTTTTATATTTACGTCATAACCCGTCGTGATTATAGATCGAAAAGAAAAAAAATATTCGCGAAAAATCGGTTGGGAAATTCACGAGTGGTTACAATTTCCTAATCCATTCATCATTCGAGTCGTCCATCCTTTTTAGATTATCCGAGAATTTATTGACGGCTTCTTCCAATGACTCAATATACCTGACCTGCTCATATTCTTCTTGTAGAGAGTGCTCTTGTATAGCATGAATGCTCTCCTTAGCCATCTTCATATCACATCCAAGTCTATTAAGCTGCTTGGTGATGTTGCCAATGTCATCCAAGCTGTTGCTATTTATGGCCCAAGTGGTTGCTCCATCATACCAATTTCGTGAATGGTCAGCCATCATTTCAATTGATCTAAGGTCTTGTGCATGTGGCATTGTAGGAATAGGTCCTTGAGAGTCGAGCATTTGGCGGGACGAGAAGTTTAAACCTTTGTAGAAAATAAGGACCATCTGATGGTTGCTGATATCATGCGTTGGGCATCTGTAGAGAAGGTCATTATATCTTTCCCAAGCTTCATCAAGCGTTTCATCCATCTTCTGTCTGAAACTCCTTATCTCTTCCATCTTCTTGGCAATCTTTGAAGGAGGACAATATCTCCGAATGAAAGCTTTCTTCAAAAGATTCCATGTATTGATTGACCCCGCAGGAAGCATCTTCATCCATCTTCTGGCTGCACCTGTGAGTGTAATTGGGAACACTCTAAGCATTAATGCATCTTGAGAAACTCCTGGAGTGTGGAAAAGATCTGCGATCTCCAATACTCTTCGCACATGAAGGTGGGCATCTTCATCATTAGTTCCCGCGAAAAGCTTTTGTCTAAGTTCCCTCATGAACTGGCAGCTGATCTCAAACTCGATGTCATCATTAAACTCGGGATATACGATGCCCGATCTTTGGTTATCTCGAGTCAACGCAATATATTCTTCCATAGTGAGCGTGTCAAAATCTGAATCTTCCATATCCTGAAATATCAAAAATAAACAAAAAGCAGAAAAGAAGAGAAAAAGAAAACTAAAAACAAAAATAAAAGAAAATAAAGGAAAAACTTAAATTAAAATCCTAAATAGTTCCCCGGCAACGGCGCCAAAAACTTGATGCAGGTTTTACTGACCAGGTCTTAAATTTATAGTGTCTCGTTATACCTATGGTCTACCCTAGTGCACTAACGGGCAGTGTACCCGGTCGTGTGTAGTGTAGTATTCGGTAAAACCGAGGTCGTCCCAAGAGCTACGTGGATAAGAAATTAACTTAAGTCTATGTCACGATTTTAATTGCTTTTAAGATTGAAATAATAAAATTAACTAATAAAACAAGGAAATAAATGAAAGCAGATAAAGGCAAGAGAAGGAGAGTGGTGCTAACCTAGTTAATCCTCCTAGCTAGTTATGTCTACGTCTACTTACTTTCAATTACTTCAGGTGGGGTCAAAGTCGAGAGGACAGCATTTGGTCAATTCGCCCTAACCTATCAGCAAAAATGCCACCACATGAGAAATCAGGCGCACCGTCATAAGTCCTTTTGTTCCTGGTCCCCTAAGCCGAGTCATTAAGTACCGCTACATGCTAGATTTATAATAGTGAGTGCCCGGCCGTTAGGAACTTAGACACTCACCCCCTAATTCTTAAGTTCATCCAAACGATAGGTGATCAGTTGGTCAAATCGCACAAGTATAAAGGGTCGTCAGTTGGTCATATCTTACCCTTCCCGTCTCAGTCCGCTCACCTAGGGTCATTTGGTCATATCTCCAAGGCAATTGGCCTCTACCGCCATTCAAAACTACCGAACCAAGGGTGGCTACCAATAAACTATGCATGCACACACTTAGAAATAATTGTACGGACGTAAAGTAAATGCAAACAAAACAATTAAAGAATCATAACTAGGCCAGCACCAGGGTGCTTAGCCAAACATATAATAAATCATACCAACAAAAATGAATAAATCATAAATTGAATTGAACATAATGTTTGATACAAATTACTTGATGTAGAGCTAATAATGATGATGATTGCGAGTGAATTCTTCTTTCAAAACTGGCTTCGGACTGCTGAAAAATGCCCTGGAATGGTGCCCTAATCGACCCCTAAGAGAGATACTTAAAAATGCAGATTTATGGCTGTATTTATAGGCCCCGACATGGTTACGGCGTAACCTTAAGGGCTAATTACGCCGTAACTAAAGTCGGCGCAAAGAAATCCAGATCTCGAAAAATTACGTCGTATCTAAATTATTTAGTTACGTCGTAACTAAGTTACGACGTAACTAAACAATGCAATTACGCCATAACATTGAATTTCATACTTTTGAAAGTCATCAAAATATGTTGAAACTTAATTGGCCTAGATGACGCTTTTTGTCCCTCGTCGCTCTTGTTACTTTTATAACAAGTCCTTGTACTCAATAAACTTCGAATAAACTTGCCGCTTTTAATCCCTGGACCTCGAAACTTTGCGCCCAAGTAATTAATTACGGCGTAACTAATTATCCGAGTTACGCCGTAACCCTTCGTCCGCACATGATTATTCATTCCGAAATCATCTCTACGGCGCAACTAAATTGCTACGTTACGCCGTAACCTTCACAAAAAATAATTACGACGTAACCATAAGAAATGGTTACGCCGTAACATTATTAACAAGTTACGGCGTAATCTTCACACTGAATTCATAGGCCCTTGTAAATGAATCTTCAGAACATAAATTTGGCCTTTTATCACTTCTTTTCCGCTCCAACGCCTCATTTATCCTGAAATGCAAATATGAACGAAAATGAAAGAATTAAGTACCATATTAATGCAAATGAGGCCATAAACACGGGAATTTGATATATAAAAGATCGGGCTAATTTGATGTTATCACGTAACCTCTAGGGTTAGTTACGCCATAACCTTTGAATCTAGGACGATCTTATCCTCAGTGATGAAAGTACGGCGTAACCTAAAGGTAAGTTACGAACGTAGAACACTCGTTAACCACTTTACGCCGTAACCATGAAAGTGGTTACGTCGTAACTTCTTTTGCCCATGAAATTCTTCTAAGTCTTGGAAATATATATACGGCGTAACTTGTTTAGGAGTTACGCCGTAACCTTGGTCAGAGTCGACTTTGATCTTTTAGTGTTAATCCTTGTTATAGCGTAAGTAGAGTAAGGATTTACGCCGTAACTCTTGTCTGGTCAGCATACTATTGTGTATTTTCATTAATGACCTTCCAATTTCGTGCCTCTTCGTTCCTATGCTCATTATTAACCTGAAAATGAAATATTAATGAATAAGAGTATATATTCAAGTAAAATGATACAAATGATGAGCATATTAGGGGAAAATTGACATTAAAATATCATGACTATTTGATGATATCAGGGGACCAAAATGACCCAAAAAAAAAAAAAAAAAAATTGTTTTTCTGTTTTTGCTAATTTAACCGGTAGCCGGTAAAAAAACGATCATATTAGAACCCAACCATTAGTTCAGGTACAAAGTATTTTTTTAATCTATAGATATTAAAAGATTGAGTGTCATGTATTTAATGTTAAGTATTAATGTTGTCCAACACAAAGAAGGCTTAATCATATTTTAATCCGTTATATAAACAACAAATCACAAGTGCTCCAGTGGTTGAATCATCTTTTGTGAGTCAAAAGACCTGGGTTCGAGTCCCATGGGAGCTGGTTGTTAAAAAAATGGTTATAAATCTTTTGGCTTCATCTAATTTGAGTTTCCATACTAGATATGATTAACTAGATTGAGTTACAAAAATCGTTACAAACTTTTTTGGCTTCATCTAAGCATTAATGAGTACTGTCTCTATATAAGGGCACTACAAAGAAGGTTTCGATACTACATGCACACTACGTCGATATGACAATACCTCCGTTATATACATTATGTCACAAATAATATGTCAGCAAAGTAGTATTTAACTCATGCGAGATAGATGAGCACAAAACTCGTTTTTTTATGTCAGGGTAAGAGTTTTAACTACATATGTGGCATTCTTATATATACATCATTGCACTAACTTTACATGTACACGGCATTGACATGAAAATGCTATAACTTTTGACACCAAAGAATAATATAGAGTGTTGCTTCATCGATAAGCTACTAAAAGATCATATTTGGTAATGCATAACTATGATGAGCAACCGTACAAAGATAAGTAGTGAACTATGTAAGATTATACTTGCATCACATGCATGAAGAATGTATTTTTGATGGTCAAATAACAACGTTGGTATGCTACATGTAATGTATGACAATATCACCGATAAAGGTAAAATAATGCTCTTTTGTAGCGGTGAGTGTTAGTACATCCGATTTGAACAGATAAATTAAAAGAATTTGCTAAAATAACAAAATGCAACATATTAAAATATCGCCTTTAATAATGAATAAAAAGGAAAAGTAAATAATGTGTGATTCAGATCGATCAAGAGAAGACCATGTCTGTTAGTTGTGAGTTTTTCACTATCCAAATGCTTTGCTTCGTCCCGCACATGAATTTTGGCTCGAAACCATTTGTAAATTATAGTAACAAATAAAAAAGTTGAGTTTTAGACATGAACAAAAGTTCAAAAAATTCATCGAAAAACAAAAACGGTGTATCACGCAGGTCAGAATGTCTCGTATATGATAATGATACATTTGAAAGAATACATATATTATTGTATGACTTTAAAAATGACGTATCAGCGGATGATTGGTTTATAAGAGAGAAACTGCCATAAAGTACACCAAATCACCTACTGACACGTTATTTTGTGAATATTTAGTAGAAGTTTGTTTGTGACTCTGTCATTAGGAGAATGAAAGAAAAAATATTAGCCAAACCAAGAATCGCATATGTTGTTCCATCTTTCTCGATAAACGTTTCCCTTAACACATGTAGTTTGTGACAAAATTTGAAGTGACGTCTACCGAATTCAATATCAGGTATACCAGAAACTTTGTTCCCTACATTCAAATGCTTCATACCTAACTTCTATCTACACCAGTCGACACATATCTAACCACATGACGGATTAATTTCTTGTTTCTTCCACCCATGTATGATTTGATCAATCTCAAAACAAGTTAAAGAATTAACATAAATCTAAGAAGGAGATCGAATATATCTACAATACAATTTTCCGCTTTTTAAAATGTATTTTTAAGAACAAGAACCCTACTAAATTCATACTAATAGTACGGTACTAATATATATATAGCCTTAATGCCTAGATGTGTATAGAATTGAACACTTAACAGGATCCCTACTAAGTTTTGGGCATGATCCAAATTCATACATCCTTGTCAACTAGGTACATGCATTTGTCGTTAATTTCCTTCATTCTTGAAATGGAAAGATGAATATGAGAATCTTACGTTTATCTCACTTTGATTAGTCTATTTTCATGCCAAACATTTGAAGATGTTCAAGTTGATTCAAAATCATATAAAAGCTTCAAAATTACTTAGTATTTATTACTATGCCTATGGTAAAAATGTAAAATATTATCATTTTAGTAAAATGTTGTTATTCTATTGCATTATGAGGATATTCATTTGTTATGATAGTGTATAAAATGCTCAAATATCTTCTATCCAGAACTTTTAGCTATGTTGATTAACATAATTTGATCATGCATATGCTGGTTATTTTTCGCATTTGGCTGATTAATCAAGTGTACGTCGAAAATTTAGTTTGGAAAATAATTTTCTAGGTTATATCTTGTACGTGTTCATTATCAAAACACAAGATCAATCGAAAACCACTCAGTTTATTAACTTTTTTTTTCTGAGAAACTTTTATTGAAACAAGCTAAGAGAACACGATGTAGGATGATTTATGCACGCTATTAGCAAATTTTTTGACCAATGGCTAGCCTGCATCATCTCATGTTAGCCATTCGTCTCTTGCTAGTGAAACCATTGGTGCCATTGGTTTTTTTATTTATTTTCATTTTGTTTTCTGAGTGAGTGAGGTATTTTTAGTAAGACCCACATGCTACATGCATCAATAACGATTATTAGTTGTTATTGCTAGAGAAGCTAGGGTGTTGTTGAAAAGATGTTGTAATAACGCAAAAGTAACACACCAATAACAATTATTGGTGTTGTGATTCACCCGGCTCTCTAAGAAAGTGAAGTAAGAAGTTTCAGAAAAGACAAGACAAATTAACCTAATGTTACATGAACTCACCCAACTCGCATTAACGCACGCTAAAAGACAAAACAATAAACACACACAACAAGACAAATAGGAAACACAATATATAACACACACATTGTTTTATAAATAAAAGGTGTGTTTTATGAGTAGACGTATGCTAGCTTGAAGTTCTTGTTTTCACTCACAATCGCTGCAGCTAGCAGCTTCAGTTTCCACCACCCTTCTATGGAAGTTACGGTGGCAGCCGCATGCAGCGCACGTAAGTGAACCCTCCGTGTCCTCTTCCTCGCTCACCGCCACTCGGCAACCATCAACAGCATAACCACCAACGTTAGCTGCATGGTTCCTTTGACACTCACCATATCGTACATGAACCCTCACCGTGTTCGATGCAGAATCCATCAAAGGTGGTGAGGGTGGTGGTTCTTCTCTTCTTAGAACCACTCTTCTTTTGGTCATTTCTTTTGAGATGTGTCTTGTTTGGTTCTTAACCCTAAAAGGGATTATTTATAGGCTGTAAAGCATTTCACTAACCCTAAGAATATTTAGTATAGTTTCTCTTTTCACCCTTATTGTTTGATTTCATTTGTCAATCTTATCCTTATTGTTTATATTAATCAAAATTAGACCTTTATGTTTCTTCTATTTGTGTGAATTAAGATTCTATGACAACATTGTTGTTTAAGTCTTAGTTAGAAGAAGCTTGCATGTGTACTTCCACATGTATGTTAGCCATCTATAGGAACATGTATATTTACCAAATTCTTTTTGTTGTTTCTTTATTTTAAGCCTTACTCCTTTCTATCAAATCTTTTAGTTATTGGTTTAAAAGTCTAAAAAGACCATATATTTCTGAATACGCCTTTAGGTTATACCATTTTATAGATATTTGTCACTTCAACTCATGCCAGAGAGCGTATTTTAAGTTACCGGTATAAGTCATTTGATGTAAAAAAAAAAGAGAGATTAGTCGTTTTGGTATATATATGTACTCTTCGACAAGATAGAGAACCCCTTAATGGTACCAAACATATATCAGGCCCCTCTTATTTGAGATTCGTTACTTATTACCATCACATGATTATTGAAATGTGAATGAAAAGAAGTTATGCCAAAACGATGTGCTTTCAAAGTGTTTGCTCTTAAAAGAATGAAAGTTGGCAAAACATACTCCAAGGGCCATGTTACTTGAAATTATTAGGACACTTTGAAAATATCTAAAGTTTTCTGGCTTCATCTTCTATAGTAATTGTATATCATTGAAATTGGTTTAATGGGTCAACGGTTAAAGTTAATCGCTTTTAGAAGATTAACTTTTTTTGTTTTTACACATGAAGTAATAGAATTCATCAGTTCAAAGTGTGAGATGAGTAAAAAGACAAAGGGTCGTTAGTGAAAGTATTAAGAAGTTCGTTGTGGGAGTGATTATGTTACAGTTAAGATATTACTAGTACTAACATTTATGATAGTTTTTTAGAACGACATGAGTATTACGTACAAGATTTAGGATTATCGATTGATCAGTCAGTCGAAACTGGAATAAATTTCTACTCCCATGAATAATCCAAGACTCGACTCTTGAGGAGGGTTTAGATTTCACAGTTGAGCTGAGAGTGTATTTCCTTGGAAGTTTTTGGGTCAAAGCACAATCCAATGTGTAAGGTTTTTCATTTTATTTGTTTTGTTGAAGTGACAAAATTCCCCAGCCAGTAACAAACCTATATAACTTGCCCTTTTATCAACGATTCACTAAAAAAATTGTGGCGGGCTCGTGCCATAATGAAGGAAACTATGAAATGAAAAAGAGCGTTACTAATTAGAATCAAACAGCGATAAGAAGATGATAAAGAAAAACATACATAAAAATATCACTACAACATTAAGACGTGTCGATCATTAGTTTGCTGTTAGGAGTATATAGTTTAAATGGTTGTTTATTACAGTATATATTAAAATGATTATCGAAAACGATTCATGGATTAATTCAATGTATCGAATTTGCATTCGTACTTTGGATTAGACATCTGTGTTCTATCTTCAATGAATCAAATCGATGATTACGCAAGATAGGTATGGTTTTCTTCTAATTGACTAATGACAAATTAATGGGTAATGGGTAATGTCACTATTTTAAGCAAATGATACTGACTACAAATAAAGAGATTAGAACAATGCGTATCGAATTTGTACAACTCTCATGCTATGTCGCATGTTTGCTTACACATTTAAACCACTAGATGATCAATTTAATACGCCTTTCATGTATTTCTGTTTAAAGAAAATATTCCACTTTTTGAGTAAAACTTTAACTTCACTAGTGGATGGCCCCAAGTTATTACTAGACGTTTAGTCTGACCTTAAGATAAAGGTAAATCGTAATGATTCTTTATATTCACGCACACATCCACTGCACTAGCAACAACAACGATACTCAACCCTGTCAAAACGGAATATGAGAGAGATAAAATTTAAACAGCTACACCTTTACCCGAGAGTAAATTGTCTGCTTTTAAAAGACCTCCGACAATAATATGAATATACAAATATAAAAGCGTGTATAGACATAAAACGCGTCGAGCCAACTTACGAGCATGCAAACATATAAAAGTTATTGTATATGATATCCGGGCATAGAAACTATAAGTGTGTATAGCGCATAAAGACATAAACGCATACTAACATGCAAATATATAAAACTAAAATCATACAAGCATGTATAGTCAATTGATTGTATAGAGACATTGCAGTTTATAAATCCACTAAACGTTTGTTACAACTCCGATAAAACATTTAAACATGTAAAGATCGGGTGAACAGACGAGGTTTTCAGGTTCAGATGACCTAGGAATGTGGTTCTAACTCAAATTTCAGCGGTCAAACCACAATATCCCATGATTGTTTCTGATTTGTTTAAAGCCACCCCAAAATATGTGAATACTGAAGTTTAAATCGGAATCTCTTATTAAAACATAACAATCTGTAGGGGATATGTAGTAATAACGAACACAATCGGATATACTTAAATCTCTGAAAGGCGTGTGAACACTTTCAGATCGAATCAATTCGGTGGTTCTACCAAATTATTCAATCGGATACAATTCAGAGAATGAGAATTTTCTGTATGTGTTTATCTGAGATTTTATGAACCGTATTACTTAATCTGACCAAATAAACCATATATAACTATGATACGAGATAACTGCCAAAGGCAGTTTTAGGGTTTCCAAGTTGTCAAATTTTGTCCCTCAATTTCCGAAAAATTAATTTCTGAGGAACATAACTTCAGCAGAATCATAACTTCAGCAGAATCATAACTTCAGCAGATTCATAACATCAGCAGATTCCACACTACTTCAGCAGGAATTTTTTACATAACGACATAGTGGAAATAAAAAAATTTCAGGGGCGCTGCCCCTTGGACCCTGCTACCAGGGGCGCTGCCCCCGGACCCCCGTCCCTTAGGGGCTTCGCCCCTAAGATCATAATAAATTCAAGTAGGTGTGCACTCCGCACCTCCAAACCTAAATGATGTATTATTATGATGAAATTGGTCAAAACAAGTTAATCCAATTACACTAAAATATCCAACATTCCTCCCCTATTTTAGTGCAATCCTTGATTAACTAAAAACAAGTAATCTCAAACAATCAAACTTTTGCATAAGTGAAATGTCGTGACGATTGAATTTCACATTAGTACATTACACATTCCAAATATTCGAATACCAGGTTGTCGCTTAGGATTGAACCCTGGGAATTCAATATGAATACACGAAGATAATGTACACAAAAGTTTACATACATAGTAGTTCTATCTTGACACATGTTTTACTAGCCTATGTCCTTATCCTTCATAAGCATGTCAAAGCCAAGTCCCAGCTTCTTGAAGCGGCTAAACTTCATGCTCATATAGGTAACTCTTTTAGTCTTGCACCTACAACGCAATTTGTCAAAAGAGCTATTAAGAATATATTCATTCAACCTCCCTAACTTGTAGGTCTGAACACATACCTTGGGATGAATCTTCTAATGTGTTCCAATCTCTAAATATTAAGCCTTCCACATTGAATTCAGCACCTAGCGTCATACTAAGTGGGAATTGGGTATCTTGATATCAGAGATTTCTGGTGGACTTTAATCCCATCCCTATAGCCGAATTTTTCACGAGATCTCTATTCAACCCTTTGGTTAAATGATCGGCTAAATTGTGTTGTGTTTTCACAAACACCACAGATATCACACCATTCGTGATAAGATCACGTATCATGCTATGTCTAACACACTAAGTGTCTAGACTTACCATTATATACTTGACTGTATGCCTTAGCCAAAGTAGCTTGACTATCACATCTGATAGAAATGGATGATATCGGTTTAGGCCACAATGGAATTTCATAAATTAAGTTCCTTAGCCATTCAGCTTCTTTCCAGCTGCAGTTAATGCCACAAACTCAGATTCCATTGTTGAATCAGTTATGCAAGTTTGCTTCTTAGATGCCCAGCAAATGGCACCACCTCCAAGTAGGTATACCCAACCAGTTGTGGAGAATGATCTTCTTCGTATTGGAAATCCAACTTGCATCTGAATAACCTTCAAGAATAGAAAGAAATCCAAGTATAAGATAAACCATAATCCATTGTTCCTTTCAAGTACATAAATACTCGATTAATTGCTCGCCAATGGATTAAACCTGGATTGTGAGTATATCTACTCAACTTTCCAACAGCAAAGGCTATATCCGGTCTAGTACTAATCATGGCATACATGAGAGATCCAATAGCCCTTGAATATTCAAGTTGATTCACCGCAACACCTTTATTAGGCACAAGTTTTGTTGTGGGATCCATAGGAGTACCTATTGGAGAACAATCTTTCAGATTAAATTTATCCAACATCTTCTCAATATAATGTGATTGAGAGATAGTAATGCCATGTTCTCCACGTATGATCTTAATGCCAAGAATCACATCAGCCTCCCCCATGTCCTTCATCTCAAATTTAGAGGACAAGAATTCCTTAGTTGCATCAACTTGATCTTGGTCAGTACCAAAGATCAACATGTCATCAACATACAAGCAAATTACTTACTCTTTACCAGAAGCATCAAACTTGCTGTATACACACTTGTCTGCTTGGTTTAATGCAAAACCATTAGACAAGATAAC
This sequence comes from Chrysanthemum makinoi, assembly GCA_910596185.1. Classification (NCBI taxonomy): domain Eukaryota; kingdom Viridiplantae; phylum Streptophyta; class Magnoliopsida; order Asterales; family Asteraceae; genus Chrysanthemum; species Chrysanthemum makinoi. Next base: position 233,971,191 of record OU343220.1, on the reverse strand, counting down.
ATCATCAAATTTCTGATGCCACTGCTAAGGAGCTTGTTTCAAACCATAAAGAGATTTAACCAATTTACAAACCTTATTTTCATTACCAGGCATGACAAAACCTTCTGGTTGTTTTATGTAAATCTCTTCATCCAATTCACCATTCAGAAAGGCTGTTTTAACATCCATTTGGTGAATTACAAGATTATGTATAGCCGCAAGTGCTAACAATAATCTAATGGTGGTAATCCTAGCAACAGGAGCATAAGTATCGAATAAATCAATACCTTCTTTTTGTTTAAAGCCTTGGATAACCAATCTGGCTTTATACTTGTCTATGCTTCCATCCACCTTCATCTTCCTTTTGAAGATCCATTTACTATTCAATGTTTTACAACCAGGTGGTAAATCAGACGGTTTCCAAGTATTATTATGCATTATAGAATCAATCTCATCTTGGATTGCCTCTTTCCAAAATGCAGCATCTCTTGAAGCCATAGCTTCACTGTAGGTCCTAGGATCTTCATCAACATTGAAACAATATTGATATTGAAATTGAATTTCATTCCTTGATCCTTCGACCAAATATAGTTGGAAATCGCCACCAAAAGATTTGGTTTTCCTTGCTCTTACACTCCTCCTAGGCTCAGAAGGCTCAGGAGGAGAAACAGTCACTTGGTCAGATGCACCAAAGTTACTAGAACTTGCAATCATGTCTGCAGGTTTAGGTAAAGATGTAAACCTATCCTCATTGCCAAAATCAGCATCTCGTGACTCAATAACAGAGTGCACGGATACATAATCATTAGGTTCTATGACATAGAACCTATAGCACTTAGAATTCTCAGGATAGCCAGTGAATACACAATCTATACCTCTTTGACCTATATTATTTATTTTAGGATCAGTCAATCTTACCACAGCTCTACATCCCCAAACTCTGAGATAACTCAGTTTTGGTGCCTTTTTATACCAAAGTTCATAAGGGGTTATCTTGTTCCTTTTATTAGGAACTCTATTTAATAAATAACAGGCTGTCAACATAGCCTCACCCCAAAATCCATCACTTAGGCAAGAATAGCATAACATGGAATTAACCATTTCTTTTAATGTCCTATTCTTTCTTTCAGATATACCATTTTGTTGAGGTGTATATGGAGCAGTGGTCTGATGTATTATACCAGTAGATTGAAAATATATTGGATCATAATACTCACCTCCCCTATCAGTGCGAAGTGTTTTAATCTTCACACCATGATAAAGCTCTACTTCCTCTTTATAAATTTTAAACTTATCAAGAGCTTCATCTTTTGTATGACACAAGTAAACATAGCAGTATCTAGTAGCATCATCAATAAAAGTAACTACATACTTTTTATTACCAAGTGATGGAGTTGAATGAAAATCACACAAGTCACTGTGTACAAGTTCTAATACCTTAGTATCTCTAATGACATTTTTGGCGAAAGGTTGTCTAGTTATCTTAGTCAACATACAAGTTTTACACTTTTCACCATTCAATTCAAAAGCAGGTATTAGACTCATTTTTGACATGTCTATCATTCTCTTGTAATGTACGTGTCCTAGTATAGCGTGCCATAATTCAAATTTACCACAATTATTGCTAGAGCTAGTAGAAGCCATGCAAACAGAATTATTAATAAACGAAACATTCAAATTTAATTTAAACATGCCATTCAAATATCCAAAGCCAATAAAGGTTCCATGTCTTGACAAGATATACTTGTCACTTTCCAAGACTTGCTTGTAGCCACAATTATTTAATACAATACTGTGATACTAAATTCTTACTAATTCCGTACATACACAACATTGTATAAAAGTAAAGAGTTTCCAGAAGTAAAGACTAGATTAACATATCCTAGTCCTTTAATCTGCTCAGTTGCAATAAAGGCCCATCTTTAATAAAGATCCATCTTCAATTAGCTTAAAGTCCTTGAACCATTGAAGATTTTTGCACACATGACATGTTGCTCTTGAATCCACCCACCATGATAAGTCATCATCCCGCATATAGAATGTCTCTTAAATTATTGATACATAATAATTTTCAACAGAATGATCAAGGTACCAAAAACGAACCTCGATTGCTTTCCTCCGATCCTTGGATCCACTAGAACTAGCCTCGCTTCCTATTACCTCCACCCTTTTAGACCTCAAGCAATCTTTCTTAAAGTGTCCGTGTTTCCCACACTTCCAACAGTTACTTTTGGTTTCTTATCTAACCTTTGTTGTTATTGCTTTGCCACTTTCGCTTCCCCTTTACCACCTTAGAGGATTCACCCTCCTCCACCATGTTCACTAAGAACCACCATGGTTTTAGTACCACTAACAGAACCCTTTTCCATATCACGTATGGATTGTTCAATTTGGAAATGACTTCCAAGTTCAACCAGATTCAATTCCTCTTTCTTATGTTTCAAATTGTTTTTAAAATCTTTCCAAGAGGGGGGCAGTTTATCTATGATACTAGAGACAGAAATTGATTCATCCATTTTCATATCATATTGTGCAAATTGTCCTAATATCCTTTGCAATTCGTGGTACTGCTCCATGACAGCCTAGTGTCTACCATTTTATAGTTATTAAAATTATCAACAAGGAATTTCTTACTAGACGATCTTCTCTGCCATATATTTGGCTTCTGGGTATCCCATAATTTTTGCAGACTCTACGCTTTGATAAATATCAAACAAGGAATCGACATACCGGCATAAGAATATGACCACGACATATGTAGTCTCTCAAGCGTTCTCCCACTTTGAGCGATTACGAAGTCCTGTTCTGTGGTTTCATTCTCAACAGCCTGTACAGTGGCATGGGGTACTCGAACATACACCACTTTCAAATTCGTGAGATAAAAGTGCATCTTCTTTTGCCATCTACGAAAATCCTCGCCGTAAAACGTCTCCAACTTTGCAAACGTCTTATTCATGTCTTTCACAGAATCAGGGTTCGTCATCTTAATTGATTCGATCTTTGTAGGGGATATGTAGTAATAACGAACACAATCGGATATACTTAAATCTCCGAAAGGCGTGTGAACACTTACAGATCGAATCAATTCGGTGGTTCTACCAAATTATTCAATCGGATACAATTCAGAGAATGAGAATTTTCTGTATGTGTTTATCTGAGATTTTATGAACCGTATACTTAATCTCACCAAATAAACCATATATAACTATGATATTTAGATAATCTGCCAAAGGCAGCTTTTAGGTTTCCAAGTTGTCAAATTTTGTCCCTCAATTTTCAAAAATTAATTTCTGAGGAACATAACTTCAGCAGAATCATAACTTCAGCAGATTCATAACATCAGCAGATTCCACACTACTTCAGCAGAATTTTTACATAACGACATAGTGGAAATAATTTCGGGCCGCTGCCCTGATTATGCCCTGCACCAAGTACTGTGGGCTGCCCCCGGACTGTCTCCTAGGGGCTTCGCCCTTAAGAACATAATAAATTCAAGTAGGTGTGCACTCCGCACCTCCAAACCTAAATGATGTATTATTATGATAAAATTGGTCAAAAACAAGTTAATCCAATTATACTAAAATATCCAACACAATCTATTATCTTGAGATAGTTTATATGCACCAAGATTCACTATCGATGTGTATAAGTTGACGCATCAATAAGTATTTATCTGTATGTTCACACAATAGATGATAGATACTAGTTATTTAAGGTTTTTAGCATTTATGTATTTTTTTTAACAAAGATTACATTTCATTTCACTCCTCACAAACGGAGGTAATTTGAACACAACAAGTTACATCGAACATAAAGGGCAAAATCGAAGCCGACTTGCGAAACAAAATACACGAGACAACAAGTTAAGCCAAAAGAAAGCATACACCCTAATGCTAAGCCACAACAAGTTTAGCATTTATGTATTTACTATCATAAAAATTGGGTCAATAAAATATACTAGTAATTCGTACGGGGTTTCATTATGATCAGATGCCTCTACTGCTTTACTTGTTTTTGCTTTTACTTTTGCTTATTTTACTTCCGCTACTGCAGTTGAGGATTTATCTCCGCTTGTAGTTTGTGTCTTCATCAACTAATTAATTGTTGATTTAATGTGTTTATATTAATACTGTAGGAGAGTTATTTTACATATCAAACTTTTCTCACATACCAAGGGACTCATCTCCATCATCCATCTAAAAAGAAATCAATGGCTGAAATTAAAAACATTTTATTATTTCACATATTTTTTATAATTTAAATATCTCTTAAACCGTTAATCGTTAAGTGAAAATATTTACACCATCGCGACGAGCATTTAATTATCTTTCTATAGACAAGACTGCACTTTGATATACTTTCAAAAAAGAAAACTCATTTTTCACGTTTTTCGTTATTTTTTTCATTTTTTTATGTTACTGAAATTTACATTAAAAATCATATATGATAAAACACTAAATTGAACATCACATGTGATATTAGTGTTATATCATATATGATATGTAATATCACATGTGATATTATATGTAATATCATATGTGATATTACACTAATATCACATGTGATATTACATATCATATATGATATTACACTAATATCACATGTGATATTCAAATTAGTGTTTTATCATATATGATTTTTCAATGCAAATTTCAAGTAGCTGCAAAAAAAACTAAAAAACTTAGAAAACAAACGCGAAAAATACTAAAATAAAAATTTTGTGAAAAGTATATCAAAGTGCTTATCTATGTAAAAGATAATTAAACGCCGTCGAATGATATATTTTTTTTTCGCTAACAATTAACGGTTTGAAAGATATTAATATTTGAAAAAAAATGATGAAAGTGGGTTTTTTTAATTGTTGGGATTAATCTCATCCATTAGATCAAATAAAAATGGATGGTGGAGATTGATCCATTGGTATGTAAATAATCTTTTTTCCTCAAATGATCTTAAATCTAATACTTAAGGAGGAGAGTTTTTTTACATACTAAACTTTTCTTACATATCAATTGACTCATCTCCATCATTCATTTTAAAAAAAATCAATAGCTAAGATTAAAATCATTTTATTATTTACCTATTTTTTATAATTTAAATATCTCTTAAACCGTTAATCGTTAAGCAAAAATAATTACACCATCGCGACAAGCATTTAATTATCTTTCTATATACGGGCAAGATTTCATATACTTCTCAAAAAAGAAAAAAAATCGCTTTTTTCACGCTTTTTCATCTTTTTTTCGTTTTCTTCTAAACCTGAATTTGCATGAAATATAATATATAATTTAACACTAATTTGAAGACCACATGTGATATTAGTGTTAAATCACATATGATATGTAATATCATATGTGATACTAGTGTTAAATCATATATGATAAATCACATATGATATACATATCATATATGATTTAACACTAACATCACATATGGTATTCAAATTAGTGTTAAATCATATATGATTTTTCATGCAAATTCAGTAACGTAAAAAAAACGAAAAAAACTTTAAAAAAAAAACGTGAAAAACACGAAGAAAAAAAAATTGTCGAAAGTATATCAAAGTGCCCATCTATAGAAAGATAATTAAATGCTCGTCGTAATGGTATATTTTTTTTCGCTTGACGATTAACGGTTTGAAAGATATTTATATTTGAAATATATATATATATATATATATATATATATATATATATATATATATATATATATATATATATATATATATATATATATATATGAAAATTGGTTTTTTAATTGTTGGGATTAATCTCATCGATTATATCTAATAAAAATGGAGAGTGGAGATTGATCCCTTGGTATGTAAATAATCTTTTGTCCTCAAATGATCTTAAATCATACTTAAGTCACAATCTTTGCAATTTCGTCATTTAGACTGCGAAAAAGTATTAGATGATTGATATCACTTGGCCCAAGCTCACTTGTGAGCTTAGGTTTTCTAAAGGTTTACTATGTGTTTACCATGTAGGTATTTGATCAATAAAAGATAATACTACCTCCGTCCCATATTAATTGTCCTGTTTTGAAAATTTAAGTCTTTTTTTTTTAACTTTGACCTTAAATATATTTTTTTTGTGTTATATAATATTTAATAAAAATTATATCAATGATAATACACTTGAAATGCAATCTATTCATATATTTTGCATCAATTATTATATAACACAAACAAAAATATTTAAGATCAAAGTTGAAAATAAAAGACTTAAAAAAGTTACAGTGGACAGTCAATATGGGACGGAGGGAGTAATACTTACGGGTTTTACCATTCAACAATTTTAAGTTTTTCTTGTTGTGATTCAAACATTAAACCAGCGTGGGGTTTAAATTTACCTAGAGGGTGTTTGTATAAGCTTATTTATGGATTTATGACCTTAACTTTTTCCTTTTTTCTTTGATTTTTTTCTTTTTTTAATATGTTTTGACTTATATTTTAGAAGCTCGTATTTTTCGGTTTATTTTGAAACTTATGGACTTATGAGCTTCTGTTTTGTCTACTTTTTCTGTTTTGGATGTCTCAAAATATTATTTGATTGGTTGAAGGTTGTTATGGTCTCACTTTTTTTAAACTACGTGTTCTTTTGTCTAAAGAAGGGATAAATTTGTTATGACATAGTACTAAACATATTTAATTCCACAAATCTCAAAATAAGCTTAAAAAATATAACTTATAAAACACAAACGAAAACATATAAACTCGTAATCTCACTAGACGAGTACCCCGTGTATAACGACGAGATTTTATAACGGCAAATAATTATACTTGCGTTTGGTAAAACACAATAGAAAAATAATACAATCTTACTTTAACCTCATCTTGGCTAAAAGATGGTTCAACAACATTATTAGCGTTAGTTGGAACATTCATCTAATTCATCTTCTTCTAGATTTTCTATCTTTTTCTTACAAATGATTGTCTTAAATATATAGCTGAATATTTGCATTATATATAGTGTATATTTAAATGTGATTGGAACTTGGGAGGTTTTTTTTAATAAAATCATGTATGGTGAATGCAAATTTAATCATAAGGCAAATTTCATTTAAACATAAGCTAACTATTTTTTTTGTGGAATTAAACAAAAGTTTAAAATTTTAAAAATTAACATTAATATATTAAGTTTAAAAAGGGTATATTAGACATACCACAATACTCATTTTGAAGTTTTTATAAATGTTAAGAAAAAGATTTTTTTTTTTTTTTTTTCTTTTATTATTATTATTATTTTTTTGGGTTAAGATTAAGATAAATAAACTTAAACTAACACCCCTTTATCTACACCGCTCTCGCCCAAAGAAGGAAGATTATCTTCAAGACCAAGCTGTTTTCTTTAATTTGATTTCAGATTGGGCCAAAATTAATTTGTAATATAGCTATCGTATGTTGACTCTTACAATGAATGGGCTTTTGGTGTCTGTTATGGGCTTGATTGCTTGAATCTCTTTCTGGGACTGGGTTCTGAATTTGGACAATCCAAATTTGTTTCAAAGCTAAAGGAGTTAATAATAAGTACAGCACATATAAACACATTTTCAGTAACTAGATGATTATACACGCATAGAGAGGGCAATTTTTATCCCGAATAAAAAAAAAGCTAATTTAGGAAATTTGTAAAAAAATTTGGTACATTTTGCCCTTTTCTTTTTTAAAATAGGCATGCATGGCTCATTTAAAAATTAAATGGCCACATTTTTTTTTTTTTCTCAATTAGATAACACTACAATTACTTTTAAAGAAAAACTTATAAATATAATATATTTAATTTTTAAATATAAATGAGGTGTTACGTTTGAGTAATTTATATCGTTATTTTGGGTCTTTTAAAGCAATTTGTATAATATGATTCCGTTTACCACGTACTCATTTATTTCAGCACGTTCGGCCTAAACCCATTTGAATTGTAGCCCGTGCCCGCCCGTTTTGCCACCTCTACACATGCATAATGATGACGGTATATAGTATCTTCAACCTGTGTGTACATTTTTCTTTTAATGTATATGTGACATATGAGTGTGAAGTAAATGCGAATGAAAAAAGTTAATACTTTAAATTATAATTAGATATTTAAATATTTAATAAATTGCATTACCTTTTATAAGTAAAGATATTTTAGTTTGACAATATTATTTATTTTTTAAGTTTTTAAATTATATGTAGTATATATTTGAAATGTGATTTTTGAAGTATAACGTTAGAACAGACATGTTTTGGAGAACGATCGTAAATTAAAATGTTCTTTTATCATATAATGATATAAATATGTAGAGCTTTTCAAAGATATCAGTATTAGAAGTGGCCTAAAAGGCTAAAACTACTTACGGAGTACTTAATATTTATTGGGGTTCAAAAATAATTTAAGTGAAATATATATTCAGGAACACAATTCCATAGGTTGACCATCAGACCATTCTCTATAGACTATAGAACATCGATAGCTATGTATCCAGAAAGTCAAAAGTACAAGACGCGTAAAGCCGCAATTATTAAAAGAAGTAAATTTATTGGAGCCGTGTATTCTGTCTTAATCGCCTTTTTTCATTTTCCCTTCTACTTTTCGCTTTTTAAATTCTAAATAATTTTAATCATAGTCTGGATCTCGATCATAAACTTATGATTTTACGATTTTACGACACTGCAGAGTAAAAACGATCTGAATCCTAAATAAGATCTTTACAAGCTTAAGATTTTATAGAATTTCCTACCTTAACCATACGATCTTAAGATCTAATCCAATCCGTTCTTACTTTTCTTGAATTATAAACTAAAAAACTACAAATTTATAGGTTGTTTTTTTGTAGAACTCAAAAAACAATATATTTATCTTTTTAAACATTTGATAATCATAATTTAGGACAACATGTATATGAACATTCATAGTATTTTGTGTTTATAATGTATAATAATTTGTAGATTTGTATAATATTACAAAAACTATTAAGAAATAACATTAGAGTAGGATCTTAAGATCCCGATCCGATCTTACGATCACGATTTTGCAAAAACGATCCTGAGTAGGATCCCGATCTTGAAAACCTTGCTTTTACTTATTTCTAATATCCGACACTAAATTAAAAAGGTCCTCAAGAATGTGAATTTATGTACAGACATTTATTATATATATAAAAAACATGTTTACAATATACTATGATTATCTTGTATTATATTAATAAGGGTGTCGATTCATGACATGTCATTAAACATGATCTGAGATCGATACAAAAATAAAAAGATTAACTTTGAGGCTAAATACGTTTGAGTTGTAAATAGGTCGACATAATGATTTGTTTAATAACTAGGTTAGGCTTATGAAGAGTAAATAATTTATTTAAAACCCTCTGCTCTAATCTAAACTCTTAGGTAGATTTTTGGCGATTTCAATCTCTCCAAACCCTGAAAAAAATTTGCGATTTGATTTGCATGCATAATGAACAACATACTAATCAACTAGTAATGTATTCGTGAGTAACTTGATCATGGGTAAGGCTTCAGTTGTAAAAAAGAATAGGAAAAATAACAATGAATTGAAAACCCTAACTAGGGTGAAGAAGAGAATGGAGATTCGAGTGACGAGAGCATTCATGCTAAATCTTTAGAGGCTGGTGGTGGGGAAGACATTCGTGATGAACATAGCCATAACAAAAATCTAAGTTGATGATGATAAGGTTAGTGTTCATATGACGGACGGGGAAAATGACATAAACAAAAGTGTTTTCAAATCTGAGGCTCATATGGAGGCTTGTCCCACGTGGAATGTGACTAGTGAAGTTGTGGAACCGGGGTCTGAAATGAAGAAAATGGGGGGAAATTGTTACTGTTACACCTTCGAATCCTAGTGTGGAGGAGTCTTCGTGAAAGAAGTGTTGGTTTGTGGGAGTTCTAAAACACGACAAAGCAACTAGATGTGTGTGAGCCGATGGGGGCACACGCGATAAACACGAGTATACGTGTTGAACGTAACTTATACTTGAATTGTAACTTACCCGTTTATGCATGCAACTGATCCGATCATTATATTGACCCGTGGGCTGTTTTAGCTATCTATTTGGGTCGTTAAGTGAAAGCCTTGGGCCTTGTGTTTCACAACCGATCGGTACAGAATTGGAGTGGGTTGGGTTTGTTTTGTGACTTGTCGACCAAGCTAGGGGTTTCCTCTAGGGTTCGACTTACGCACTATATAAACTCCTCTCCACCTCTTGTATTCTCACGCATAACATACTTCTTCTAACCCTAAAATCAAACCGTTTTTCCTGCTTCTCCTGCCTCTTGATCGCTTACTTCATTAATACGATTAAGGGTTTTGATTTTAGTTAAGCTCTAAACTTGTAATCTTGACAAGTGTTTAGACAAGGTGTTAGCTACTGGTTTACTTGGTTCCTAGTCGACACAAGCAGCAGTAACAAGAAGTAAAACTGCTTCTGATCGTGGGTTGTTATCTCGGACAAAGAAGGCAGGATTTATCCGATATCGGGTAATATTTTAGAAGCTGTTTTTCCAGCTTGGTTATCACGTACAGAAGGTGACTAGTTCCAGGTGGTATTCTGTTTCGTGAGTTTAATTCAAGTAAGACAAAGGTTGTTTGGTTTTTATAATTACGTTCTCGACTAGCTACATCGAACGTATACGTGAATCGGGTTTGTGTGTGATACTCTTCGAGGTGTTTATTTTAGACACTTAAAGGTTTCGTAGGGTTTCTTGTCCCGTTACTAGAGTCCAATTGCCAAGCAAGGTTAGCCTTCTTTATTCCCTTTTAATTAATTAATAATGTATTAATTATGTGTTTATTATTTACGTGTTAACATAATTGTATTAACTAGATCCATTATCCGCTGCGTACTCGTAAAGGTTACTAGTTAACTAGATCTAAAATCCCAACAAGAAGTTGTGATTGAGGAACCTATGAAGGAAGCTATAGATGAGAATGTATTGCCTAAAACTTTCATTAATGCTATGAATGGAGATGCTTTGAAACAAAAAGGAAATTTATGTGAACTCAAGCAGCCAACAAACCTAGACGGAGGCATTGATGTGGAGCTATCTATAGACTTGGGCTTGGAAGCAACAGAAAGGTATGGTAATACTTTATACTGTTACTTTATTGGAAAAAGAGTGGCATTTCTTATTGTTGAAAACTATGCATTAAACGTGTGGAAAAAGTTTGGTTTACAACGATATATGATGAACATCAAGGGATTCTATTTTTTTTAAAGTTCGCTTCAAACTTGGGTGTTTTAGATGTTATTGAAAAATGTTCGTGGACTATTTGATCTATACCTATTATTTTGAACAAATGGTCGACCAATGTTAGCTTAACGAAATAAGATCTTTCTAGGGTTCCGGACGGGCTTAGTGCTATTGCTACTAAATTTGGGAAACCAATTATGCTTGATCCGTATACTAGTTCTATGTGTACGAAAACTTGGGGTAGACCTAGTTACACTAGAGCAATGATTGACATTTCGTCAATGCATGATCTTAAATAAACTATTTTTGTCACTACACCTAGTATCATTGGGGGGGACTGTGGACACTGTAACTGTGGAGTATAAATGGAGACCACCAAGATGTGTGCATTGCAATTTGTTTGGTCATTTATACTTGAACTACCCAAAACATATTGTTCAGACTGAGGAAGTTAAAATATACAAACCGAATGAATGAGGATGGTTTCCAACATGTGTCTCAAAAATAAAATCGTGGGTTGGCTGTTGGAAATCACAGGAATTTTGATGCAAGTAAAGGTGGTGGTGTTCCAGTGGGAAAAATGAGACAAAGGTGGGTGTATTAACCAAAGAATCAAATGTTGTAGAAGAAGTGGGTACGCGTTCAATGGATAAAAAATGATATTTCCTCTAAAAGCCATTCGTTGGCTGGTCATGGAAAGGATACAGGCACGAGTAAAAATAAAACACAAACTAGTTCGACATCTAATAGGTTTAATAGCAGGCGCTACTTTTTAGTAATGGTCTTCCACCTGTGAAGTGATTGCATATTGAATTTATTATTCAGCTGATTAAACAACTCCATGTTAGAAAGTAATAAAAACTAAGCTTTCCACGAAAGAAATAAATAACATACCTTAACGAATCTGGTTAGTTGAGGCAAGCAATTTTTCACCGTGAGTGTAAGGCAATATGAGTATACTTCCTTCACTTCCAATACATAAGAAAAAAGAATTCATACTTCCAGAGATCATTCAGATAGATGATGGAGATGATGATGACATCGTAATCATAAACAACAGCCTCATCATCTAACTTAATGATCTTTCGGAGCCTGGACTCTTTTTCCTTAAACCTAAAATGTGGAGAAGGTCTATTGTGGAATTTCCATGCAAGAAATAATGATGACCATTAGGATCATTAGTCAATTTAGCGGCACCAGGGGTCGAGTCATACATTTCCAATTATTCCGGTTCAAATTACCTTCAAAATTTCTATCTATATAAATGGGGCTTTCGATTCCCCACTCCACATTGGGCTGCCAGATGTTCCAACAGCTCGACGCTAGACGGATCAAATTATACTCTAATGGGGAACTTGGACCATTCATCCGATGCCTTCATATAGAAACTTACCTAAGACATTGTTCATTTTATATTTTGAATATGCACGATATGTAAAACGTACATACTAACACTAGGGTAAGGAGGATGGGAGAAATCGATACAAATGTTTTTTGGTAAGCGTGCAAGGACATTTTTTGTCACGAATAAGCGCACATTAAGGTTTTTTTTGTCAACAATAAATTATCCTCGCAAGCATCACAGAAAAATTTATATCGATTTCTTTAACTCTCATTACTCAAATGTAAGTATGTCCATTTGGCATATCATAGATAACCTAAATAGTAAAAAAAATGAACAATGGCTCAGTAGTTGGAAAAATAAGGTTTATGTTGTGGCTCAGATACTGTATTGGCTACAAAAATGGTTGCATTTTATGCCTTCCAGTTTTCGCCATGCCAAGCAAAAGACTCACCGGGTGACCGGATCATCATGGCCAAGCAACTATTATCCAAATTAGATATACGAAAAAAGTCCATGAAGTATGAAAAATATATCGCCTTAAACCAATGGTTAATAGTCTAAAGTATTGATGGTAGCATTAAGGTTAAACTATGAATAAGTTAACATCAAACATTAGTGCAAAAGATGTGTAGAAAAACCAACTAAAAGCACCGTAATCATAAGTCCAAGTCAAAAATAAATTTACCACGATATCAACAAATAGCATACCTCAACAAATCCATTTAGTCAAGGCAACCTATCCTGAGTGTTTGGTAGTGAAAATCCTCGTTCAGGCATCATACATAAACTTTATATCGATTTCATCCATCTTCCTCACCCGAATATTATTATATCTAGTTGACATTTCTTCTATAGCCTAAATACAAAAGAGAACAATTTATTAATAATTTTACCAAGAATATTTATGCCTCGGATAAGATGTTGTATTAGGTACAAAACACAGTTGCATTTTCTGGATTTAAATCAGACAAACGTTTGATAATATAAAGTATCAGCGGAAAAAAAAATATGCACCTGTGTTACAACTAATCATTTTAGTAACAACATTTGGTTGTACCGTGCACAAAATCATCATGATAACAACATCAATGGTGTAACAATTCTCATTTATTAGGTCATTATTTTAATATTTACATCACCTAATCTTTTAATTTTAAGTAAATTTACTTTTACGAGTAACCGGATTAGTTTAATCGCGTACGTAGATAAATGTACATTTAACTCAAGCCGACACTAGAATATGCTCAGTCTACACACTTTATACATTTTGGGTTCCTTACAATCTTATTTTAAAGGGAGAATTTCATATATATCCCTCATTTGATTCAAAATTTCATATATATCCAACCTAACTTGAAAATTTCATATATATCCCTCATTTGGTTCAAAATTTCATATATATCCAATCTAACTTGAAAATTTCATATATATCCAATATAAAACTTAAAATTTTCATATATGTCTAAATACCCAATTTATTATTAATTAAAATTTTAAAAAACATATTTATTATTATTTAATGTTAAAATGACCATTAAACCATTTGTTTTTTTTCTTTTTATTTTTTTTTAATTCACGTGTATAATTCTTATAACATTGGTTACGAATATTATTATGATCCGTAATAAATTTCAATACACAAAGCATATGTATACTTTATTGCTCCAAATACAATATATAAATCATAAAAGCATGTTTCAAAGCATATATCTGTACTGATATATGCTTTGAAACATGATTTTATGATTTATATATTGTATTTGGAGTAATGAAGTATACATATGTTTTGTTTAATGAACTTGTTTATTACTGATCATAATAATATTCGTAACCCATGTGCACTAATATGTATTTTAAGGTGTTAATTATATATAAATTAGGTATTTGGACATATATGAAAATTTTGAATTTTAGATTGGATATATATGAAATTTTCAAGTTAGGTTGGATATATATGAAATTTTGAACCAAATGAGGGATATATATGAAATTTTCAAGTTAGGTTGGATATATATGAAATTTTGAACTAAATGAGGGATATATATATATATGAAATTCTCCCTATTTTAAAAGTCACATTTCACTTTTTCAATTTTTATGTAAACCTTGCATCTTTTTCGTTTTACGCGTATTTAACCTACGTTTTTAGGTTTTAACAACTTTTAAGCACTCCGTTAAACTTATGACTCATCTAAACTACTAAAATAGGTTATGATGACAAGTTTTAACATTTTTATAAGTTTTACATTTTTACGTTACCCAGTGTTAAGTTTTACGCTTTTTTAAGACTTCGCGATTTCAGTTTTAACATCCAATAACTAGTTTAAACACTATACTTCACACAATTAATCACCCTCCTCCACTATACCAATCCACATGACCCACTCACTCCCTCCCCCTATTAAATCTCATGCAGTTTGCTTGACATGACCCATTTCATGCATTGTTCACAAAGATCTCTTTCTTTTATCATTTCTATCACCACTCCACCATTTTTCTTATTTTCTCCACCCCCTGAATGACCCATATCAGCCCCAGATTATCATTTGATTTTTACTTGTTATTATGATCTCTTGTTTGAAGGTTTAGAAAGCTAGTTAGAGTTCTTGGTCTGTGTCTTACATGAAGTTCTGCATTCTTGGGTAAGTTTGAAAGGTTATAAGGGTTTGATCAAGTGTCTAAGGGTTGAAGTTATAGAGTGTATTACAAGGTTTACTAAGGGTTATATTGGTTGGATAAAAATATTTGGAATATTGAGTGTTGATTGGGTTAGTGATCTTGTTCTTGTGTCATTGTTGTTCTTAATTCTTGTTCTTCTTGTTTTTCTCTTAAATCTTTGTAAGGAATCAAACCTGCTCATTTTCAATTCATTTCTGTAATTACATGTTTTCTAAATGTTTTATATGTTTTATATAGTTATTATGCTTAATTATTCTTTATACTTGGGCTAAAACACTAGAAAACATAACAACGGCTTGACATGCAAAAGTAGTTTCAGACCAAGGGTAAAAACAGAGATATTGGGAAAATTCAGTGGACTATTGGACTTAGGTAAAACTATAGGAAGGTAGATCTATGTCTTATGGTCATTTTTCTGGGTGGCTCGTTCCATGACGACACCGGATGGTTTCCATAGAAATGTTTTGGTGAAAGGTGTCAAAATCTGAGTAACGAATTTCAATGGCTAAACTCTCTTAAAATTTTCATAGAACCCTTTGTTGCACAGAAAATAAAAGTTGTAGCTAACACTTTAAAGTAAATGTGGCCATGAAAATAGGTTAAAATGGACTTGTAGAACTCAAGATATCGCCAATTTACCGGGATTGTTGATTGGTCAAAACTAAATCTGAACACTTTTTTTTGACATTACAAATACTATGTACCAAATTATAATTAATATAATAACATTATAAAGCTTATTTTCATATTTACAATATCATTTTAGAACCTAAGACACAATGTATATTTTTATGTTGCTCGTAGGACTTTCTCGGCTCATTTCATCATTTATTTGCACACCGCTTATCACTTTGCTTACAGTGAGTTTCATATCCCCACTATTACTCGTTTTGAACTATATTTGGGGTGAGAGAACATGCTCGTTTCACTTACAAATACTTTACTTGTTTAACTGAAGCACTTTATTTGTTTACTGAAACACTTTACTTGTTTACCGAATCAAATTACTCGTTTTACTTAAATACTTAACTTGTATTTACATATGGAAACAAGTGCACCAAACATTTGTTGATTGCCTAAGTTACCACATTTACCATAAAAATTCTCACAATCATGAACCGTTAATTACATTGTAAGCGCAAGTGTGGTGAATAGATCTATTGAAGGCAACATCCCTTGTCCGTGTTGGTTTCAAACAAAAAACGGACGCATTTCATTTGATGTCGTACATGTTTTGGGCAAAGCACCTGGTTAGGGTGATACATAACTAACTGTCAAGGCTTCGGTGTCATGAGCTTAGTGCAACAGTAACACTTTTTATATATGACATTGTATTTGTTATAATAGTTATATACACTTATTTTGTCGTAGACATCTTATGGTCCGAACCTGACATTAGACTTACATCATGAATTTTATTTGCGAAGACTTTTCAGACTAATTATTACAACCAATGTTTCGATTTTTACTATAGTACTTTGATTATTTCTATCTTTAGAAACAACTTTTATATGTGGACCTAAGATGTTACAAGTCTTGTATGGGCGGGATTTATAACAGGATTAGGTTGGCATATACTTGTCATGAGGATTTACGTTAAAAGGTTTCATATTATTTACATTAACCTATGAACTCACCAACCTTTGTGTTGACACTTTTAACATGTATTTTCTCATGTTCGTATAGCATAACTTTGAATTGAAGCATTAGAGTCGTACAACATGTTTTGAAGACGGTGGTGCGTCATATTTTATTATTCGATAACTTTGTAAAAATGTTTATCTAACTTAGCACTTGGAACCTATCGTTTGTAACTCTGACATTTAAAATTAATTGAATGATAACTTTTTAAAATGTCTCATTTAGAGTTCGTTTTTTATAACTTGTACTTTGTGCTATGAAGTAAAAGCCTAGTGACGCTATATTTCGCTGCGCTATTTTGGGGGTGTTACAGATTGGTATCAGAGCTCTGGTTATAGAGAATTAGCTTGCATTTAGACCTAGAGTATAACCGTTGCATCATAACATTTAATCATAAACATTCTGGTGCATCCCACACACTAAACCATAAAACTAGTTGACTAAACCGAACACTGTATCATAACCACTTCCTCGCGTACTTTCTTATACTACATACTTATACTTGTTTGTTACGTATGTATAAACTTATATTACTTTTTATATATAAGATACTGATGCAGGTTTTCTGACCAGGTTTTAATATATACAGGGTCTCGTTTACCTATGATCCACCTTATGCACTCACAGGCAGTGTACCCGGTCGTGTGTAGTGTAGTAATCGGTATAACCGAGGTCGTCCCAAGAGCTATGTGAGCGGATCTATATTAAGTCTAGGTGTCACTGGTTTTAATTGTTTAAAGGATTGAAATGATTAATTAACTAATTAACAAGAAATAAACTGCGGAAAGTAAATAGAGATGTGATCAATAGAGGTAAAGTGTGCTAACCTAGTTACTCATCCTATCATGTTATGTTCACGTCTTATTACTTCCAATCGTTTCAAGTGGGGTTTTAAGTCGCTAGGACAACATTTGGTCAGTTCGTCTTAACCTATCAGCAAAGGCTTCCACCGGAGATCAAGCTACTACCCTTGAAAGTCCAATTCTTTTTAGTCCCCTAAGCCAAGTCATTAAGTACCTCTACATGCAAGATTCGCAACAATGATTTCCCCGAGCGCTAGCATCTTAAACACCCATCCCTAACTTCTTAAGTTCATCCAAACGGCAGGTAATCATTTGGTCAGTTCACACAAGTGAGGAAGGGTCGTTAGTTGGTCAATTCTTACCCTCCCCAACTCAACCTAACTACTTAGGGTCAGTTGGTTAATTCTCCTAAGCAAATAGATACTACCGCCATTCAAAACTACCGAAGCTAGGGTAGCTACCAATGAAGTATGCATACATACACTAGAAACAATTATACGGAAGTATGTAAACGTAAACAAAACAATTAAGTAATCATAACTAGGCTAGCACCAAAGGTGCTTAGCCGATCATATTAGAAGAAACCAAAGATTAAATGTTTAACATAATGAAATACATGAATCGAAAGTAAAATATAAAACTATCGCTAATGCTTATCGTTAGGGAGTGATTTCTCCCTTGGAGATGGCTCCGTATGCTCTTCAAGATCTGCCTTTGGACACCTCTTGACGTTCTCTGCTTTTTGGTGTGGAGTGAATGATGTGAAATGCAGAAATTAGGGCTTGTATTTATTGACACGATCTAGTTACGGCGTAACTTAAGTTGAGAGTTACGCCATAACCTTAACAATTCTATAATTATGCTCTCGGTAAGCTGGTTACGGCGTAACACATGGAATGGGTTACGCCGTATCTTCAATACAAGTTACAATTGGTATGATTACGCCGTAATCATTGGAAGGAGTTACGGCGTATCTGATGGCGGCGTGGAACATTCTTTGACCTAATTGGTTACGGCGTAATCCTTAGTTGGGAGTTACGCCGTAATTGATTGTTGAGTTGGTCTTCTGAGTCACGAGCTAGCTATGGCGTAATGTGAAAGATGGATTTACGCCGTAGCTTCTTCACAGTAGGCATAATATCATAAATCTCTAAGAAAATTTCCAAATCCGCTTCTCATTAGCTCCAATGCTCGTAATTTACTTGAAAGTGAAATATAAAGGAAAACAAGCGTAAATCCATATAAATGATATAAAATACGAGCATTATCGGGGGAAATTGACACTTAATATCCAGGACTATTTGATGTCATCAAATATCCCCTCATTTGAACTCTACTTGCCCTCAAGTAGACCTTATTAGAAAAATTTCTAAAAAGATATCTCCCATTACCTGGAAAATATAAGTTTAAAAATCCCTTATGCTAGAATAGATCAAAGCCGAACACCTCACGAAATGGGAACAAAACACTCAAAATCTCTCAACTAGTCTAAGTGTCAATTTCGGGGTGATCACTCAAAGCACAATCACAGCATGTATTCTATCATAAGCTTGGCGGTTACACAAATATCCACCACTAGAGTTAAGGACTAAACAATTCTTGAAGGCAATATGGGTAGACACGACATGGGTTAAAGGTGAATTGTCATTACTAACATGTCACGGAAAAGTGGACAAAATCAATGATACATGACCAAATCCTTGGCCAAGACACCAAAGATTGCTCGCTTCATCACCTAGACACGCTTCATGACTAAAGGGTAGGATAAGACATGGGATAACAAAGCAAATAGTCTAAACCTATAACCAAGTCATCACCGCTTACCGTTCACCCAAAGTTCAAGTTTTAAGGCTAAGAAACTGGATCATGATATACCAAGTAGATGTGCCATTAGAGGATGTCATGATGGGCACATTACCTGTTCTTCAACTGTTGGCGCGATAATTACCAACTCAATTCTTCAAATGTGACCGAGGTGGCCTCCTCGATACTAAATCTTTGATGAGCTCCAAATATATTGCTTATAACATTGCACTTTACAATAAACAAAAAACTACAATTTTTTTCCATCATAACTAAGCATAACATCCCCCCACTTGAGATGAACATAATATGAGAATCTGGGGGGTCTTCAATGATTTTCAAATATATGTCTTTGACGAAAGCGTGATTTCCGAACCTCTCTACTTGAACCTTGAACTTAGGAAAACAATAACTTTTCGATCACAAATTAAGACTACACGATAGGATAAGGTGAATGGGTGTAACAAAAAAATATTTATTGGGTGAACAAAATGAAAGGAATGGCTTAGATGGGTGTATCTAGGGGTATCTTGCACTAAAGGTGAGTGCAACAAAAAGGTTTTAACATGGGGATCGAAAAGTCGAGGTGACTAATCGATAGACACACAAGGATAGGCTATTTGGGTGATAATCCTATAATATTGCCTTCTTAAACTGATTATTCCATATACATTAAGCGAACTCAACATACCTCATCTATGGTCTCGAAATGATGCAAAGGCCAAGTTTTAAAGTTTACAAGCTACTGGCACACTCATAATTTGGTGGATTTGGGTAAATAATCGGAAACGGATAAGCTAATCTCACCATATAATATCAAGGGTTATAATGTGCTCGGCTAAGGTCTAATCTATTTAGGTTAAGAAAAACATGTCAAAATTTTAAAAATGGCATAATTTTTCAAAATAAACTAGAAAAACGAATGTAGTCTTGATGTTCATTTGATAGACCGTGATATTTTGTGAGCTGCATATGCTAAAAAAATCTTGACTTGTAGAACCTTGTTTATATCAACTTAACACACAATATAAGCTATGGTGAACAAGAGAGTACGACATGAAGATGAAGAAGAAAGGATGACAAAGAAAGAACTTTATTAAACATAAAACACACACATACACACCTTGAAGCACACACTCATATGATGACATATGAGTTTATTTATAGTTAAAAAGAGATGCCCTAAAATAAGTTATCATGGGCTTTGATCAATGGGCTTGGATTACAAAGGGCTAGCTTATATTACGTAGTCTAAACATTTAACTTATCCAAGTCCATAGCCCGTAACTAAATATTATATCTTCTCAACATTATACAAAGTTCCTAAGACGTGAATGACCATCACTTCTTTAATGCTAACTCATTATTCCGAAACGAAGAGTCGAATTACATCTCTAGTTGTCCTAGAAACCATTCGCCACAAGTAACCACACCTCTTCACTGACACCGCTTCGACATCTAACACAAAATAAATCCTGGGTCAATATTCACTTAAGGGGTACGTACTGTAACAATTCTCATTTATGAGGTCATTATTTGATTATTTACATAATTTAATCTTTTAATTTTTAATAAATTTACTTTTACGAGTAACCGAATTAGTTTAATCGCGTACGTAGATAAACGTACATTTAAATCAAACCAACACTAGACTATGCTCAGTCTACACATTTTATGCATTTTGGATTCCTTACAACCTTATGTTAAAATTCACATTTCAATTTTTCCATATTTATGTAAACCTTGCACCTTTTTCGTTTTACGCTTATTTAACCTACATTTTTCGGACTTAACAACTTTTAAGCACTCCGTCAACCTCATCACACATCTAAACTACTAAAATAAGTTATGATGACAGGTTTTAACATTTTTAAAGTTACATATTTTTACGTTACCCGGTTTTAAGTTTTACGCATTTTTAAGACTTCGCGGTTTCAATTTTAACATCTAATAACTATTTTAAACACTATAATTCACAAAATTAATCACCCCCTCCACTATATCAATCCACACGCCCCACCACTCCTTCTCCCTATTAAATCTCATGCAATTTGCTTGACATGACCCATTTGCATGCATTATTCTTATAAAACACCAAGATCTCTTTCTTTTCTCATTTCTATCGCCACTCCACCATTTTTCTTGTTTTTTCCACCCTTTGAACGACCCATATTAGCCCCAAATACAGCTCAACATTTGATTTTTACTTGTTCTTATGATCTCTTGTTTGAAGGTTTAGAAAGCTAGACAGAGTTCTTGGTTTGTTTCCTTCATCAAGTTCTTCATTCTTGGGTAATGTTGAAAGGTTACAAGGGTTTGATCGAGTGTTTAGGCGCTGAATTTTTAGAGTTTCTTACAAGGTTTATTAAGAGTTATATTGTTTGGGTAAAAAGATGTTGGGAATTATAATTTGATGATTATAAAACTACAAGGACTTGATATGACAGCTTTGGATATTTGTGGAGAAGAAATAAAAGTTCGAAGATTTTCTTGTGATAATAGAATATTTAGAAGATAATATTTAAAGTATAAAAGATTTGTTATTATCTTCTTAGGTAGCTTCATATGGAAGTCTTGTAAACCTAATCTCTACTATATAAAGAGATGTAGGTCATTAGTTTTTAGTAGAAAAAGCAAGATGTAAACACCAAAAGTGTATGTGTGTTCCTAGGCGTAGGGTTTATAAAACGCCTAGGGTTTGAGTTGGTTTGTTAGTTTATGGTTAATATAGAAAACCTTGTTAGTAACATTGATGTTCTTACTTATTACTCTGCTGTGCAAATCAATGTTATGATATCCTAGATGGGCTTAAATAGGACTTTACAATTGGTATCAGAGCGGGTGGCTCTTGATATCTAGGATCTACAAGGTTTCGTGGTCAAAGAAAGTGGCTGGAGAAGATAACCTCGTACTGCATTAAATTGGTTATTTATTGAACATGGGTTTTTAATTGGTGTTAAATTAATCGGACGGTAGTCAATTGATGATGCTATATTCGGATGGTGCGCATTTATACAAGTTAATTCGGTCGGTCCCACTCTTAATTCTATTTGATCATGTACCGGTTAATACTGGTTGTGTATTTGTCAAAGAAATAAATTAATTCTGGTTGTGTACGAATTGCTGGGACCCACGAATGTGTATCACGCTTCATATACAATCCAAGAAGTAAGATTGGTGGTCCACACATGGTCATATGATATTTTTGGCATTCAATTGGTACTGATTGATGGGACGGCAGTTTATATGTCTTCACATAGGTACCCTATGGCTTTGAATTATTTGTATTTGTATGCGTGGATCAATGGGCTAAAATTGACTTTATTAATACTGGTATGTACTATTTTCCTTGAATTAATACTAGTTTGTTTCTCAACTGCTTCGGTCAGTGGTCCCTACCCTCATGGTTCATATTCTTGTGATTTGTATACATGGGTTAATACCGCATGAATTTATGTTGCAGTTTTAATAAGTGTTCACGTGGGACTTTTGTGGTCATATATATATGATTGGTTTTAAATCACGTGGGCATGGGATATATGAATTTTGTGTTTTGATTGGCTGTGATATCACGTGGAGTTTGAGATTACATTTTGTGGTTAAAACTGGTGGTTTCAAGATTAAGTCTAGTACTGTTCGTCGTTAATTCTGCCTTCACAGTTAATACTGGTAATTGGGAGTTAATTCTGGCAGTGTGGGTTGTTAATTCTGGTCTCCCGAAGTTAATTTTGGTATTGATTACTAGTCTTGGTGAGTTGAATTTTTATTCAATGATGAACCCTAGTAATTATTATATTGACGATACACATGTTTTTGATCCCCAACGATGATGGCTATTTTATTTGAAGATGTGATTACGAAGAAGGTTGAATATCATTTATTTGATGTTGTAGTTGAGTTTCACAGGTGCGTGTCTTATCATACCTTTTAGCAGGAGGTAACTTGTTCATACATTCATGTTGTGGCTAAGACTTGGTAAATATATCAAGTAGAGTTTGCTATCACTTAAAGGAGTTACGTTGTAGTGCTTAGTGTCTCATTGAAGATGAGGATTTTATCAAGAGATCGAGGTCTACTCATATAGTTTCAGGTATGAGTTCATAGTCATTTGATTAGTACAAGACATAAGACGCAAGTTTGGGAAATTCAACTTCTTTATCAATTGGTTATATTCAGTTTTCTTCATCAGTAATTACTACATAAAGCCATCTACATGCATCACTTGAGGGAAAGTATTACTCAAATTGCAAGACCCCTATTTGATGATTTCAAAAAGGGGAAGTTGGGACGAAGTTTGCAACTTATCATATGTGGTGACATGTTCAAGAAGATCTTAGTTCAAGGGAAGCATTGAAGATAGTTTTGTAATATCAAATAGGGGAAGATTGTTGGAAATTATAATTTGATAATTACAAAACTACAAGAACTTGATATGACAGCTTTGGATATTTGTAGAGAAGAAATAAAAGCTGGAAGATCTTCTTGTGATAATAGAATATTTAGAAGATAATATTTAAAGTTTAAAAGCTTTGTTATTATCTTATTAGTTAGCTTCCTATGGAAGTCTTGTAAACCTAATCTCTACTATATAAAGAGATGTAGGTCATTAGTTTTTAGTAGAAAAAGCAAGATGTAAACACCAAACGTGTGTGTGTGTGTTCCTAGGCGTAAGGTTTATAAAACGCCTAGGGTTTGAGTTGGTTTGTTATTTATGGTTAATATAGAAAACCTTGATAGTAACATTTATGTTCTTACTTATTATTCCGTTGTGCAAATCAATGTTATGATATCCTAGATGGGCTTAAATGGGACTTTACAAAAGATTTGGAAGCTTGGGTGTTGATTTGGTTGGTGATCCTGTTCTTGTGTTATTGTTGTTCTTGATTCTTGTTGTTCTTGTGTTTCTCTTAAATCTTTGTAAGGAATCAAAATTGCTCATTTTCATTTCATTTATGTAATTACATGTTTTCTATATGTTTTATATACTTATTATGCTTTGTACTTGGACTAAAACACTAGAAAACATAACAACGACTTGACATGCAAAAGTAGTTTCTGACCAGGGGTAAAAATGGAGATACTGGGAAACATCAGTGGACTGCTGGACTTAG
Source organism: Chrysanthemum makinoi (assembly GCA_910596185.1). NCBI lineage: Eukaryota > Viridiplantae > Streptophyta > Magnoliopsida > Asterales > Asteraceae > Chrysanthemum > Chrysanthemum makinoi. The sequence continues at coordinate 233,946,627 of OU343220.1, read as the reverse complement.
GTAAAATATAGGGACGTAGATCTATGTCTTGTGGTCATTTTTATGGGTGGCTCGTTCCGTAACGACACCCGATGATTAAAATAAAAATGTTTTGGTGAAAGGTGTCAAAATATGAGCAACAATGTCAATGGCTAAAATCTCTTAAAGTTTTCATATAAGCCTCAGTTGTACAAAGAATGAAAGTTGTAGATAACATTTTAAATTAAGTGTGGTCATGCAAACGGGTTAAAACGAACTTGTAGAACTCAATATATCGCCAATTTACCGGGACTGTTGAATGCTGTTAGAAAATCAGCTTGTATACTTGACGGTAGACTAGTAATTTCACTTAGGTTATATAATTTTTGACATAGTGGGACCCACTAATATGTGTAGTTCACTGAAAAAACCTTTCTAGACATAAGGATCGAATCATAACTATTTACGGTTTAGAAATGACATATATATTAAGTCGGGATAACTAAAATAATTAGAAGCTTAAACTTGACGATTAGTATTATATATGAAATCCGAAGTGGTAGGACCCACTATCGGAAAAATGGACTCGTTTATCTTTTTATAAACTAAATAAACTTAGATTTGACAATTTAAAACATATTGACTATTAAAAATGATAGAAAACTCGAATATACAATAACTTATACAATTTTGACTTGTAAATAGTTTAAATTGGCCAAAACTAAACTTGAACACTCATTTGACTTTACAAACACTATGTACCAAAACATAATTAATATAATAGCATTATAAAGCTTATTTGATATTTACAATGTCATTTTAGAACATAAGACACAATGTATAATTTTAGGTTGCTCGTAGGACTTTATAGGCTCATTTCATCACTTTATTTGCACACCGCTTATCAATTTTGCTTACGGTGAGTTTCATAGCTTCACTCTTACTCGTTTTGAACTATATTTGGGGTGAAAAAACATGCTCATTTCACTTACAAATACTTTACTTGTTTAACTGAAGCACTTTATTTGTTTACTGAAACACTTTACTTGTTTACCAAATCAAATTACTTGTTTTACTTAAATACAGGACTTGTATTTACATATGGACACAAGTATATTAAACATTTCTTGATTGCCTAAGTTACAACATTTGCCATAAAAATCACCACAATCATGAACTGTTAATTACGTTGTAAGTGCGAGTCTTGTAAATATATCTAGGGGGAAATCACCCGTCCATGTTGGTCGCTCCAATAGAAAACGGACGCATTTCATTTGATGTCATACAGGTGTTGGGCAAAGCACCTGGTTAGGGTTATACACAACTAACTGCCAAGGCTTCGGTATCATAAGCTTAGTGAAATAGTAACACTTTTTATATATGAAATTGTATTTGTTATAATGGTTATATACACTTACTTTGTCGTTGAAATCTTGTGGTCCGCATTTGATATTTGACTTACATCATGAATTTTATTTGAGAAGACTTTTCAGACAAATTATTATAACCAATGTTTCGATTTTGACTATAGTACTTTGACTATTTTTAATTTTAGAAATAACTATTATTATGAATTTATATGTGGACCTAAGATGTTACAAGTCTTGTATGTGCAGGATTTGTAATAGGATTAGGGTTGACATAAACTTGTCATGAGTATTTACTTTGAAAGGTTTTCATCTTATTTACATTAAATCTTTGAACTCATCAACCTTTGTGTTGACACTTTTAGCATGTATTTTCTCAGGTTCGTATAGCATAACATTGAATTGAAGCATTAGAGTCGTACAACATGTTTTGAAGATGGAGATGCATCATATATTATCACTCGATAACTTTGTAAAAATGTTTATGTAAATTAACACTTGAGACCTCTCATTTGTAACTCTGATATTTAAAATTAATTGAATGATAACTTTTCAAAATGTCTCATTTAGAGTTCGTTTTTTATAACTTGTACTTTGTGCTATGAAGTAAAAGCCTAGCGACACTATCTTCCGGTGCGCTATTTTTGGGGTGTTACAAATGGCAACCTGAAAGACAATTTCAAATATAAGAAGAGGTCCTTAATGAGCTTTGAAGCTCTAAAGAAAATCGAAAAGCTATGTTGAAGGATATCAAGCACAAAAGAGAATAAGATTTGTATATTGTCTAGTCAAACTCACTTTATACAACGCCACATCATCTCCACATCGGAAAAAAAACTATTGTAAACACGTGAGTTTGTAAAATAAAAACACAACTTCATTTTTTTTAACTAATAAGGGCTTATGGAATCAGTAGTTATGACCACATCTTATACACAATGTATAAAATTAGCACTTATGACTACGTGTCAGACTTTAAAGAATATTAAGAAGCATGTATCTTGTAAATCCAAAAAATAGACGAAACCTATTTTAACCGACTTATCACCGTTATTAGGCAATAAATGGGCGTGATTTAAAGATTTTGAATTGCACTTACTAGAGCTTAAATTACTTATACCACATAATCAGATAAAACCCGAAAACTTCCATTTATTAAACTCATAATCATAAAATTAATGCACTAAACTAAAATGCAACGTTACAGAATTCGAATTCACGAAAACATGAAGGCCAAAAGTGAAGCACCCAACTTACACCCACATCTATAGACATGTTGTAGCAACTTGACACGTTCATCAAAAGAGTTCGAACTGTACAGAGGCTCATATCTGTAAGGATGTATCAAAACAAAGAAGAAACACCCACCATGGCTGCATTAATATAAAGAGTAAATTCCCAAAATAAGCCAAAAAGTCATGCATGATCCATTATATGGTCACTTTTTATGTCTTTTTCCATTTTGGTCATGCTCAACTGCTCAACTCCATCCAAATTATGACACGTGTTGACTGCAAGTACAAGAGTTAGGTAAAGCTTACAAATGATTGATATTTGTTTTATTATTCATGGTTGTAAATTGTCTAAAATACCCTCATGTTCTTATTCTCTCTCAACTACCACTTCTCAACCACCACTCCTACAAAAAAAAAGATTTTCAAAAAAATAAAAAATAAAAAATAAAAAAATTCGACCACCTTCATCTGCAGATTCCGGCCAACCACCATTGCTCACCCACCACTTCTCAACCACCACACTCATAAAAAAATGATTTTCCAAAATAACATTAAAGATATCTCATCATAAATAGACCAAAAGTAAAGTCAGATTCATAAAAAAATATCATATTCATAAAACACTAAAAAATCCTCATATTTATTTTAAGAAAACAAAAAATGGATCAACATAAAAGGCTTTTAATAAATCGCTGCATGAGTTCTTTCTGGCAAGACATGGGTTGTAACTGCTTTTTCAGGCGACGGTGGAGACGATGGCGCCTGATAACAAAAAGTACAAAAAATGTTACAGTATAAAAACTCAGATCTATCGAAAAAAATTATAAATTCGTAAAATAAAACTTACAAAACTTGATTAATGGCCGGATCTGATCGATGTTGGCAGGATCTGATTGATGATCGATGTTGGCTGCATCTGATTGATGGCCGGATCTGATTGATGATCAGCCGGATCTGATTCCACACAGGTGGGCGCAATCACTAATCAAGCAATTTTTTGTTTATATTAATTTTTTGTTCATATTAGTTAATTTTTTGTTTAGATTAATCAAGCAATTTTTTGTTTACAAAGTCGAGAAAAACTTACCTTTTTATCTTGTTACATTGTTGTTGTTGTTGTTGGATCTAGTAAATCTAATGGCTCTTTATCTTTCCACAAGTCCCACGCCTGAAAAATATCAATGATTCAAAATTAACTTTAGAAAACATAAACCAAAATCTATTGATAAATACGGGTTTCAAAACTCACATAGGATATAAGGCTAAAGTCTTGTTGATCATTGTTGTTGTTTAAATGAGAAGATGAAGATGAAGATGAAGTTGGGATTTGTGAGGTGTTGGTGGTGATGGATGATATGAGAGGATAAGAAAGAGAAAAGCAGTGGGTAAGGGTGATATTAACAAGAGAGAGTGAGGGCATATTTGTAATTGCAGAAAAAAGTAATATAATATTCTCACCTAACCTTGTACTTGCAGTCGACACGTGTCATAATTTGGATGGAGTTGAGCAGTTGAGCATGATCAAAATGGGAAAAAGGCATAAAAAAGTGACTATGTAATGGATCATGCATGATTTTTTGGCTTATTTTGGGAATTTCCTCTAATATAAATGGCCCAAGATACGATTATTCTCAAACTCTGAAGGATTTCATTCAGATAACTAATGCACCACAGATTTATCATCGCCTACCCAATTAAGAATATTTGAATATAAAATCTCTTTGTAACTCTTACGGTGCGTTTGGTTTGCAGTATGTTTTGAAAGTAATTGTAATCTGTCAAAAGAATTGTAATTCAAATGGTTGAAATGTGTTGTAATTGTAATGTGTTGTAATTGTAATTGATGTATTCTGTCATTGTGTTTGCTTGGATCTCAACGTAATTTAATTCAAAAAACTAAAAAAAAAAACTTAATAATAATAATAATAATAATAAATAATAATAATAATAATAAAAAAAAAAAAATAATAATAATAATAATAATAATTAAATATTAACATAATAATAATAAAAATAATAAATATTATTATTATTATTATTTTATAAATATTATTATTTTAATAATTATTTTATTTTATTTATTATTATTATTATTATTATTATTATTATTATATTGTTATTATTATTTTATTTTATTTATTTTTATTATTATGTAAATATTATTATAATAATAAATATTTTTATTATTAGATTATTTTATTATTTTATTATTATAATTATTATAAAAATATTATTATAATGAATATTTATTATTATTAGTATTATTATTATATAAATATTATTATTTTAATATTTATTATTATTATAATAATATTATTATTATTATTATTATTATTATAGTTATTATTATTATTAATATTATTATAGAAATTTTACTATAATAAATATTTATAATTCTAATAATAATAATAATTATTATTATTATTATTATATTTTATTATTATTGTTTTATTATAATAACGAGTGTCTAGTACCCCCGCCGGGCGGGGGCGTTCTGGTTCTGCGGTTTGTTGTGTTTGCCTGTTGTTTGCAGTTTTTGAATATGTGGTGCTTATATCTTTTATGGGCTTGGATATGTGGTGTTTTTTTTTATGGCTTTGGTGGGCTTTTTAGCCCGTTTCAGTAACGTTTTTTTGGCTACAATAATGGGCCTATCTAGGGTCAAATTTTTAAAAAAATTAGTAGGATCATGTTTAAGTAGGTTAGGTTATGCGGTTAGTTGTATCTGTTCTGATTGTGTATTCCCAGATGACTATGAAACCCAATGTGGAAGAAATCATGGCCGCGTCGGGTTCCGATGATCTTGCAAGCGCGTTTAAGTTTTTGTTTATCAGCGAAGTGTGTGAGGATCGTAATTTTGTGACTCGCATGGAGCAGGAGCGTAATCATTTGGTTGGGAAACTTCAAAAACGTGAGCAGACGACTATTGAGACTCGTAGCTTTGGGCCTTCGAATGAAAAAGCTGTTGCCGGTTTGGAAGGGTTGGTGGAGCTTAAGCGTACTGATCGTCAGACTATGCTTGCTCTTAATGTTTTGATTGATGCCATTCGTGATGGTATAGCGGAGAAAGAGAAGCAAGTTGTGTTTATGGAGTTGGAAGAAGGGGCTTTGGATGGTTAGTGTCTTTCCGGGGTTGTTTGTTTGGTGTTAGGTGTTTCTAGGTTAATAGTAATGTGTCTTTGTCGTTGGGTAGGTAGTGGTGTAAATTTGTCAGTGTTGTATTAGGTTGGCTAACGCTTGTACTGTCAGTGGGTGGGTTGTTGTTTTGGTGTCAGTGGCTTATCGAAGTTATGTATAGTGTGTAGGTTGATGGAGCCTTTCTTAGGGTGCAGTTTTCTTATTGTATGGTAGTGCACCTTGTGTAAGGAAGTTATTGTATACTTGACCATGGTAATGGAATATCAGCCTGTTTTGTCTATATACGTTTTGTCGCATTTCTAGATATAGTTCATGATTGTGATTTTTCTGTGTGTTGTTTTGTCTGCATTGTGCGTGCATATGAATGGTTTACTTTTATTGTTTGTAGTGGTATACTGACTACTGGCATGCTCCCAATTATCTATTAAACTGTGCACGCTTCTGTGGGTGTAAGCTTTTGTATGTTCCTTTTGCACGTATTGTTGCTAGTGGCCTGTGCGTTGTTCCTTTTACTTGGTATAAATCTGTGGCTTGTCTTGTGTTTAGGCCTGAGTAGTTTCGTTTGGTCAGACATTTGTTTTGGCAGTGATGGCGCGTCTTGGTTGTTTAGGTGAGTTATGTTTTGCATGTGATAGCGACTCTCTTTAGGATCAGATGTGTCTTTTTTTTTAGAGGGAGGTTCTTGCGGCTCGTGAGTGGGAAAGTGTGGTTCGTGTTCGCTGCTTTGATATTGCGGCACGCATTAGGTATTTGGATGACCTGATCCAGGAGGTTGTTGAAGAGCGGCGCGATCTGGTGTCGGTTAATTTAGTCACGTTTCTTAGGGAGGTGCGTGCACGCGGCGTTCTAAGCGGTGTGATGTTGCAAGCAGGCGTTGCTGTGAGGCACATGTTGCTCGCGTGCGGCGGCCGCGTATATCAACAGGATTCGTGCCTTGTAAGCGTTGACCATGGAGATGTGGTGTGCGTGGAATATGAATTAAAGTGTGGTTGTAGCTGTAGTCAGCGGGTCCGTTAATGGTTTCAGTTTAACCTGTTTGTGTAGTATTTATCAGTTCTAGTAAGCGTGTCAGTGTGTTTGGTTTCTTTTTTGGTTGTTGTGGTGTGTCATTTGTGATTCGTGTCTGTTTGTATGTTCTTGAATGTTTCATGTGTGTATACAGTTGAATGTATTGTATGGATACATGGTTGTGAAGTTCGTTAATGACTGCTTATATAGATTGAAAATGACACGGCTTAGCGCGTCTTTGTGCAGTCTTTGCAGTGACCCAGAGGGTATGCATACATGGTTTGGTACCTTACACATTACCTATTAGAGACTATTACTGTACATACATAGGAGTTAACAGCTAATACATCGTCTTACCAAATTTACCTACATTATATTAACAGTGAACGACGGTGAGTGGCTCCTGTTATCATTCTTTCTTTGATTTCTTCATTACTGGTCCAGATTTGTCACCCTCTTGTTCTGTGAAGAGTTGTTTGCGGATCCCTTAGATGCACTTGTTGCAGTTTCCTTGTATTTTTCCTCTGGTTCAGCTGTATGCGGTGGTGGGGTAATGGTCTCTGTCAGTATCACTGTCGGGGTCTCGGGTACAGGTGGTGAAGATGAGCTTCCCTCACCTTCCGCTTCCGGAATTGGTGGAAGCGCTGCGAGATGGGTGGGTGCCGGTGGTGGTTGTGGCTGGTCGGTTCCGTTTACTGCTTGTCAAGGATAAACCTTGCATTTCCGCGGCGGCTTCCTGTTGCAAAGTGCAGCTTGAATATGCGCCTTGTTTGTTGTAGATCTCTGATGAGTGCGGTTAGGTCGTACGGATCTGGTTCAGGAATGTAGGTTAGCAATTCACCGCACGGTGGTAACATCGAGTGTACAGCTGGGCTGAAGCAGGTTACCACCATTGTTCCAGTGTTGTCAGTCAGAGAAGCTCTAAAACAATAGCTGGATAATAGTAATTCCAGGTGTTGGTAAGTTCAGCTGATGTAAGGTAATACGTATGCGTTTTAATAGGTTATTTGGGCGGGTGTACCTGTAGTTCGGTGTCGGAGCCCCTCCAGACTGTTGGCAGTGTAAATGTGGCATCCCTTGGTTTATCTTTGTGTGGCATATACGACATTTATTGAAGTACCATCCCCTTCGCTCATCTATCCAGGTTATCGTCGCATCGACGGTGAATTGTTGTTGTTGTTGTGAAAAATTATAAGAAATATTGCATTAATTATTTGTAAAGGTTATTTAATTATGCGTTAGTAAATGTGTTGAATCATTACCGGATGGGCCTCTGGGTTAAGGTCTAGGAGTGCAGCAATGGCCATCGGTTGCTGTGATCCCTGTGCTGTTGATGACGTGCCTTCAATTGAGGGTAGCTGCAGTGTTGGGTTGGGGCCTAGGAATCCGGGAGCCCTGTCATAATGGCCAAAATGTATGCTTATGTTTTTGTAGCTTAAGCAATGGTAACGTACCCTTTTTGTTATGACTCACATTTCCCTTATCTGGTCTGTTTCCGGAATTGCCGGGTTTAGATAATAAGTAGTAGCTGGGGTTGCCGAGAGCTGGAGGCCACTGTTCATTCGAGCTCATGTTACATGTTTGCAATACTTAAGTCTAAATATGTTTGTTTCAGTAGATTTTACATACCAAATGAATCTTTTGGCCCAGCATGATGTGACGGCCATTATTACCGGCTGTTCCATTCTTTGTTAGCAAACTCGCCTCAAATCCTGCAGCGCCTCATTCCAAAGGCTTGAATATTATGCTGTTGCCACTGCCACATTTTTGGACTGTCAGTTTTTAAACGTTTGCATATGTGTGTGTATGAGTATGGTCATGTCGTTTCGTACTTTAGATTTTGGATTGTTAGGTTTCGGCGGGAAATCTTGTTCGTTGTTGTATTTCCGAATTCCCTTAGGTCAGAAACATTGCGGACAATTCCAATGTAATCTGTATGTACTTGTTAGTGTCGGTGTAAGTATGAATGGACTGTGTTTTCGTTAGTAATGGTTACACGTGAGTAGAGAGTCCCCGTTCTCGTGCGTGCGGCAACCTCGTTATACGGCGAAACTGAAATAGTGTTGCGGAAAGCGGTTTCCGGTATTTGGTCGCTTTTGTACTTGCCAAATAACAATGTCAAGTTGTTATTGATTGTGCGTTGCCAATTATCTGTCCTTTTACAGCCATAGGCCTCTATGCGGTAACAGCGGTTTATCTCGAGCTTTGTTTCAAACAGTTTCATGTCCCATAATTGCACATTAGCTTGAATTGCACCTCCCTGAAATATTTTTTCAACAAATTGTTCGCGATTCGTGAGTCATTTGGATTAACTTGTCTGTAAATATGGGGTGGATTTGATACATCATACCTGTTTGTCAAGGAGTATGTAACATAACCCAGTCGGGTTGGGATCCGGCACATTCCTCGAGGTCCATCGGCGGTATACCTTCACTTTAAGTGGCTTTGCTATGTTTGCTGGCGTGAGACTGACCAGATTAGTTTCGGGTTCCTCGACCATTATACCTTTCCCTTTGTATTGTTGCTGGGTTTCGTCACTGGCAGATGGTCGAGTTGTTTCTGATGATTGTAGCGGATGAAGGGGTGACCCTTCTACAGACGACTGCAGATTAGTCTCTTCGACAGGTACCTCTTCCTTGCCTTCTCTTCGTGTGTGTGTTCCTGTCTCTGGTGGTTTCATCTATGTACCAGGGTTCATATCAGGCTTCTGTGGAGTTTTTTCAGACATGTCTCTGCACACCAAATAAAAGATCATTGCAATCAGTGTAAAACATATGTATAGAATCATGAATGTGGTACTGGAAGAGCCAAAAAAAAAGCTAATCTAGAGGTCAATGGTCATAATCGTGGATAGTGATCGTGTGATGTGTTTCGTTAAGTAAAATCATATTGCATGTGCATTCCAACATGAATAATGTATGCAACACCAGTGTATAGTTTTTTAGAGAAAATGCATGTTCCTCGTTGGCGTTAGCGCTGGCAATGTTGACGTTAACCTGTTGGGTCCTTATCCTATTTAGAAAGTCCCTGTAAACGATATTCTTGGCAACAGTATTGGAATGGTTTTCTGTCCCTGCGATGATCATTTTCAGACCCGCCGGTGATATGGTTCTTGACAGAGCAACGTACAGCTGGCCATGTCCAAAAATTGGTTCCGGTAAATATATGCCTATTTTCTTGAGTGACTGTCCTTGGCTCTTGTTGATCGTCATTGCGTAACAAACTTTAACTGGAAACTGTTTCCTTTTGAATATGAATGGAAGTTTCTCGTCTTTCATGCTCAGTACTATCCGTGGTAGAAACACCTTCTGGTTCTTCCTTGTACCGGTAATGATCTTTACTTCTAGAACCTTTGTAAGTAGCTGTGTGATGATCATGCGGGTGCCATTGCAAAGCCCTCCGGCTGGGTTCAAGTTGCGTAGTAACATTATAGGGGTGCCTATCTTTAGTTGTAGCTTGTGTGGTGGTAGACCTGTTGGATTTATCGTGTTCAGGTATTCCGTCGGATATAGCAGTTCTCCTGATCCACCATCATTTCCAGCGGGCACTGCGTGGTCTACACTCTTGTATGTGTGCGTGCTTCCCGGGATCTTCTCTAAGACGGTTGCATTTATGGTATCAGCAGTTTCATTTTTGGGACACACAATAGCCTTTTCTTGGAGGTTATCTGCAGTAGGATGTTGCAACGTCGTACTGTCGTAGATAAAATCTATGAGTCGTTCCTTGCCAAGTTCGTTATCTGGTAACCTGAACGTGTCTCCGATTTCTATCCACGATACGTTGTCGGGGTCTGTAGCGTCAGGGGTCCCTGCATAGCCGTCGCCAATATCAAGTAACCATTTGGAAAATGCAGTTACTTCGTCCTTCTCTGACTGAGACATTCCGGGCCTTTCTAACCTCATATTTCTTTGAAGAACGAATACTTTAAAATGGTGCCATAAGTGTGATTCTGATATCAATGAAGCAATTATCTCAGTCTTTGATGCTCCCTTCTTAATTGGTAGTGTTTGCCTAAAATCGCCCCCAAACATGAATGACTTACCCCCAAATGGTTTTTCAGGTTTGTCACAGATATCACGGAGGGTCCTATCCAGTGTTTCGAAACATTTCCGGTCATTCATCGGCGCCTCGTCCCATATTACCAGGTCTGTCTGCTTAAATAGGTTTCCCAATTGGGTGTTTTTTTTTACGTTACATACAGATTCATCTGTCAAAACCAATGGGACCTTGAATCGTGAGTGGGCAGTCCTACCTGCTGGCAACAGTAATGAAGCGATCCCCGAAGATGCTACAGCGAGAACGATTTTAGCATCCGACCTTAAGGCGGTTATTATGGCCTTCCACAAAAACGTCTTCCCTGTCCCACTATGGCCATAGACAAACACCAGTTCTTGACGACCGGTTTCCAAACCGTGCATTATTGTTTCAAATATTTCTTTTTGTTCTCGGTTTAGCTGGGGTATGAGGATGTCCCTTTCTCTAGACAATTCATCGCGATTATAACATTTCTCCTCCATTATGGCTTTGTTGTTTAATATGTTTAGCAGTTCCTTAGAGGGTAATGGAAGGCCGAACTCTTCCAAGGACCTTCCGTGCTGTAATAAACTTGACTGGAGCTCGTATAGCACCCCTGCTTTCAGTTCGGGTTCGTTGACATGTAGTAGGTGTACACCAAAGATCTCGGATAGCGTTCTTGGTATGTCATCGGACATATGCTTCCAGAACGTGTTCCACAGGCCAGCCGGATCTGTGACATCACAAAAAAGCAGCATCTGCACGAACAATGCCCTGAGCTCCGATGCCGTAGCAGTAACAGCAGCCTCTTCCAGCGCTATAAACCATTCCTGATCGTTTTCCAGCAAACCCATGGCCTCAGCGGCTGCTCTATTCGTAGGATATACAATACCATCGACTGTTCTTATATCAAGAAAGGATGTGCAGCCTGGTTGATGGCAATGCATCGTTGATAAAAAAGGTCACCTGAACTTGGGTGCACGTACGTAAGCCTCCCAATGGAAGGTTTATTTAGGTATGCTCTTGGAAACCATTCTTTGTCTCTCTTTGACCAAACGAACTCAGCAGGAAACTTTAAGTAGGTTAAATGCCTTCCTACGGTACATGAAGCATTGAAATCTAACCATCCTGTGAGTGTTGTCTTCCGTGAGTGAGGATTATTCAGCACCGACTGGATCCTATTACCGGCCTTGAATGTAACACGTTGCATGTTTTCAAGATGGACGGCAAGTATCTGCACCGCTGGTTCCCTAAAATGGATGTCAAAACCAAAGATGCGCCAACATGCTTCGTGTGGACCTATGTACCTTGCGTCGACAAAGTTCTTTATTTCGTCTACCACTTGTGGCACACTGGAAGAAGGCTGTTTTTGCGTTTCGGTTGAGGCACCCAAACCTGTCAGCGGCCTTGTTTTTCTCGTTATTCTTGTGACTATCTAATCAGTACCCTTCGATATGTATTTGAAAAGGTATTTTATGAGCATGGTCCAACTGCAACACTCAACATTGATATGAGCGTAGAACCGTAAACATAAAAGCAGGTTGTAAGGGACAACGTAGCCATTGTCTAGCTGCATATTCTGCCTTTTTGAATGAAATTCCTTATCCCTTCGTCGGTAGTGTACATAACCTGAATCGTCTATAAATGTGCTGGCGCAGTACTCTTTAGGAAAGTGTTTTTTGCATGTTTGCCGATCCTGCGTACATGGGGCGTTCGGAAATGGCAAACCACACGGGCCATGCATCATGAGTTCCACAATGACCCTAAACGCTTCAGGTTGTGTGTGCTCGTCCGGTAACTCGGCGGAAATGAACCTATCTACATCTGACGGCCTTGTTACTTTCGAAGACGTGTTGTTCCAAAACAGGAAGTGACAATGAGGTAACCCTCGTTTCTGAAACTCGATCGTGTACAGCACTGTCAAACAAAGCATTGTGTTAGTTTAGTGACGATTGTTGTCAGGTAATAGAAACTGTTAAAAAACAGTTTATTCGATAGTATTCAAAAATACTAACCTGCTGCAATAGTTCCTAGCACTTTCCTGTCGCGTACAAACTTGACAAATCGTTGAACTTTCCGTTCAAAGACACGATCTACTGCATCAGGCCTGTCTGCAGCAGTCAAGTGTGGAAACTGCGCCATATATTCTTCTATCTCCGGCCATTTGACGTTGCATGTGAAAGTGACAAAAAATGTCGGGTTTCCATGAACCCTACATATAGCTAGCGCGTCGAGATAGTGACTATACATATACCATGGGCCACCGGTGAACGACGCAGGTAATATGATCCTGGAACCTACGTCAGAACCATCGTGATCCCCTCTTGCAACAGCATCATATAAACCGCTCAAATAGTCTCCCCGTATGTCTGCCTGGTTTTTGCGCACAAAGTCCATTCGATATTGCTCGATAGCACAATAAGCAGTAACAACATATTCTTTGGAATAGCCGGCCGCCCCGAGTAGGTAATGTATACCGGTCATAGCGGTCATGCAATAAGTACGAATAATAGGCATTCATAGACATCCGTTTGTCATTTTCATTTTCAATGCCCCTGATAGTCCGAAGCCTCAAGTCTTTGTGATATCCCTCTTCACCATAAACAAACAACAACGGAAATTCCAGTGACATGTAGCAAGGATGTAGCTTGTTGATCCTTTGTGGTTCTCCGGAATGCAGCTCGATTATCACATCAAACTCGGTTAACGTTTGAGGACCTGACTCAAAGACTACAGCCCCTAGGTTATCTGATGTCGGCAATTCGTGCCTGGCCGAACCTGGAACAGCATAAAGAGACACTTTAAAATCTGGCACTTCTGTATCCTGTAACTTATCCCTTGCCGTCCTTGAATAGCTGCACTAAGGCGTTGTTGTGATCAAGGAAGTGTATAAGCCCTTCAACAATGTTCCTATCAAACACTCTTTCAGCATCCCTACCAAAGTTAGCCAGCCTGTTGTCAACTTCGTGATCGGTATCATAAATATATAACTGAAGAAACCTCGGATCTTCACCCTCAACAGGACACATACGGCCAATCTTATGGTATATATGACCAGAAACCTTAAAAACGTACGGGCCTCTTCCAGTATTAATGGTATCATCTATAGATGCCCCTAACGATGTCATGGCAAACATTTGATTGTAACCACGTATATTGGCCAAAAAATGCGGGTTTTCAAACAGAGAACGTATGTACTGCGGATAATCTCGTGGTATAAACAGCCGAACCTGTCCGGCCATGCAACACCTATTGTACAACGGACCGGATGACCTTGTGGAATGGGCGAGCCGTTCCTCATACCAAAACCGAGCATGGCAGTTTTTGCAAATACAGGCACACGAACCAAACCTCTCATATTCCAACGGCGGACCTATAACATAAGAAAAAGTAGTAAGGAACGGATCTCGTAAAACCCAACCATGATAATGAAGGGCATGAAAAATACCTCTGGCTGACGGGACACTCGTACATCCAGGGGGCACGTTACTATAACCTGCTCGTGACACATTGTCTCGAGAAGTATTAGATCTACGTGTAGACGTTCCTGCACAGACAAAATCCAAATGTCAGTTATAGGCTGCATCAAGACAGGCTTCCGACAACACTACACATAAAACCACAGGCCTTCAAAAGCAAAGGCATTGTACCTCCAGCACGGTTAGCAGACCGCGAAGTACCGCCACGCACACTCGCCATAACAGGCGCGTCATCACATCCTGCACCCGTTGGAAACCAACACGGCTCATGTGTAAGAAGGGGGATATGAGAAGAAAAGCCTGCATACATACAAAAGGTGTAAGATAATTAGGAACCAAGCTTCCAATGCATGACACAGCTGGACAACCAACAGCTCGCATCCAAAGGCTGTTAACTCACAATTATCCTGGGAGTTTGCAGTGTTAGCAAGCTGATCAGGACCTGACAATGGACCAACCAAAGGCATTGAATGTGTTGGATTGGAAGCGTGTCCATGTTCATCAAGCAAACCCCGCGTCACACCTACCATAAAAAGTAACAAATACACCGGCATAAGCATATGACAGCTGATATTTTAAAAGGACATTGATTAACAATGTAATATGCATACTACGTACGGCGACGAATAGCTGGCCGATAGTCACCTCCCAGACCCTCAGCAGACATAGAGGCTGCACCAAAATAATGTAATGTACAGCCGTCCGTTCACAGACCAGGAAAACCATGTCAAATAATGTTAAAGTTGAAATTTGTCGAAAATAACCTTGACCAACAACAGGTGTTTGCCTTTTCCTGCTTGTTTTGGCAACAACCGCCGGCCATTCATAGACAGAATCAGTATCAGGAATGGGCTCTGTCGCAAGTGGGGTAACCGTTGCAGACTGAAAATCCAAATCCAAAGGTCCGGACGCTACATAAAAGCACAATAAAAGGTTAACGAAACCGAATGTGGCTGTTAATAACATAAAACCACATGCAACATAAGAAAGAAAAGCCACCTGCAACCGAGAACCCAATAGAAGGAGGGTCCAAAAAAACCTGGCCTGCAACAAAACCAACAAATGAACAGTCATTAAAAACTGTAACCTGGCAAAAGCTGATCATAATCAAAAGATAAAGAAAACCGTTACCACAATCATCGAGTCGAGGTTTCTTGGCCAACGCTCCGCTACCTTCCACACCAGTCACACTACGACTACGTTTGCCACCAGAAAACCGAGAATGAGGCTCGAGCGAACCACGGCCCTTGTCAACAGTCGCATCGACAACCACAACCCCTACATGAGGACCTATAACCGATGTTCCAACACCATCGACACTATTACCAGTAACGCCAACAGCAGCAGGACATGCATTTTCTATACCATGAGCTGTAGCAGATGTTCCAACACCATCCACCCCATTACCAGGGACACCCACACCCACCCTCAAGTCAACTTTCTTAAAAACAGCTTTTCTCTTGGTTTTCATACTCAGGAAAAACAATTAAACTAAACATGCAACAAAAGGAAAAGGAACAAAGGAAACACACAATGGATAAACGTTTGAAAACCATTGGACACGCATGCAAACAACAACATAAGAACGTTAGTATGAGCATAAACAAGGACGTGAAAAAAGGCAAAAAAAACACATCCGACACATGCACATAAACGTGAACAATGGAATGACATATTCCACAGGCATGGCAGCACATAAAATTACGAAAAACATACGAAAGCAAAACATAGCAAACCTAACACTAACAACACATGCTACATGCACATAAAATATCCAAGAAACGAACAGCAACGAAAGCAACAATCAAGATTGGGGATCTGTATTCCCTACCTAACACAGTGCACCAAAGTTTCTTCAGTGGGAGGAAAGTATATGAAACGACAAATAAGAATGTATATAACTGGAACCAAAAGCAACAAACCCACAGTTACTGGACCAGGCCCAAGATGGAAAAAAAGGGACAGCCCAAGACACATGCATAATATAAAATAAAGGTGCATAATATAATATAGATAGATTTGGTCACCGCTGCGCCATTAGGATATATATAAATAATAATAATAATAATAATAATAATAATAATAATAAAATAAATAAATAAATAAATAATAATAATAATAATAATAATAATAATAATAATAATAATAATAATAATAATAATTAAATATTAACATAATAATAATAAAAATAATAAATATTATTATTATTATTATTTTATAAATATTATTATTTTAATAATTATTTTATTTTATTTATTATTATTATTATTATTATTATTATTATATTGTTATTATTATTTTATTTTATTTATTTTTATTATTATGTAAATATTATTATAATAATAAATATTTTTATTATTAGATTATTTTATTATTTTATTATTATAATTATTATAAAAATATTATTATAATGAATATTTATTATTATTAGTATTATTATTATATAAATATTATTATTTTAATATTTATTATTATTATTATTATTATTATAATAGTTATTATTATTATTAATATTATTATAGAAATTTTACTATAATAAATATTTATAATTCTAATAATAATAATAATTATTATTATTATTATTATTATATTTTATTATTATTGTTTTATTATAATAACGAGTGTCTAGTACCCGCCGCTCCGCGGCGGGGGCGTTCTGGTTCTGCGGTTTGTTGTGTTTGCCTGTTGTTTGCAGTTTTTGAATATGTGGTGCTTATATCTTTTATGGGCTTGGATATGTGGTGTTTTTTTTATGGCTTTGGTGGGCTTTTTAGCCCGTTTCAGTAACGTTTTTTTGGCTACAATAATGGGCCTATCTAGGGTCAAATTTTTAAAAAAATTAGTAGGATCATGTTTAAGTAGGTTAGGTTATGTGGTTAGTTGTATCATTCGATTGTGTATTCCCAGATGACTATGAAACCCAATGTGGAAGAAATCATGGCCGCGTCGGGTTCCGATGATCTTGCAAGCGCGTTTAAGTTTTGTTTATCGGTAGTGTGTGAGGATCGTAATTTTGTGACTCGCATGGAGCGGAGCGTAATCATTTGGTTGGGAAACTCGGCGTGAGCGAGCGACTATTGAGACTCGTAGCTTTGGGCCTTCGAATGAAAAAGCTGTTGCCGGTTTGGAAGGGTTGGTGGAGCTTAAGCGTGCTGATCGTCAGACTATGCTTGCTCTTAATGTTTTGATTGATGTCATTCGTGATGGTATAGCGGAGAAGGAGAAGCAAGTTGTGTTTATGGAGTTGGAAGAAGGGGCTTTGGATGGTTAGTGTCTTTCCGGGGTTGTTTGTTTGGTGTTAGGTGTTTCTAGGTTAATAGTAATGTGTCTTTGTCGTTGGGTAGGTAGTTGGTGTAAATTTGTCAGTGTTGTATTAGGTTGGCTAACGCTTGTACTGTCAGTGGGTGGGTTGTTGTTTTGGTGTCAGTGGCTTATCGAAGTTATGTATAGTGTGTAGGTTGATGGAGCCTTTCTTAGGGTGCAGTTTTCTTATTGTATGGTAGTGCACCTTGTGTAAGGAAGTTATTGTATACTTGACCATGGTAATGGAATATCAGCCTGTTTTGTCTATATACGTTTTGTCGCATTTCTAGATATAGTTCATGATTGTGATTTTCTGTGTGTTGTTTTGTCTGCATTGTGCGTGCATATGAATGGTTTACTTTTATTGTTTGTAGTGGTATACTGACTACTGGCATGCTCCCAATTATCTATTAAACTGTGCACGCTTCTGTGGGTGTAAGCTTTTGTATGTTCCTTTTGCACGTCGCCTGTTGCTAGTGGCATGTGTGTTGTTCCTTTTACTTGGTATAAATCTGTGGCTTGTCTTGTGTTTAGGCCGGAGTAGTTTCGTTTGGTCAGACATTTGTTTTGGCAGTGATGGCGCGTCTTGGTTGTTTAGGTGAGTTAAGTTTTGCATGTGATAGCGACTCTCTTCAGGATCAGATGTGTCTTTTTTTTTAGAGGGAGGTTCTTGCGGCTCGTGAGTGGGAAAGTGTGGTTCGTGTTCGCTGCTTTGATATTGCGGCACGCATTAGGTATTTGGATGACCTGATCCAGGAGGTTGTTGAAGAGCGGCGCGATCTGGTGTCGGTTAATTCAGTCACGTTTCTTAGGGAGGTGCGTGCACGCGAGCGTTCTAAGCAGGTGATGTTGCAAGCAGCGTTGCCTGAGGCACATGTTGCTCTTCGTGCGGCGGCCGCGTATATCAACAGGATTCGTGCCTTGTAAGGGTTGACCATGGAGATGTGGTGTGCGTGGAATATGAATTAAAGTGTGGTTGTAGCTGTAGTCAGTGGCTCCGTTAATGGTTTCAGTTTAACCTGTTTGTGTAGTATTTATCAGTTCTAGTAAGCGTGTCAGTGTGTTTGGTTTCTTTTTTGGTTGTTGTGGTGTGTCATTTGTGATTCGTGTCTGTTTGTATGTTCTTGAATGTTTCATGTGTGTATACAGTTGAATGTATTGTATGGATATGTGGTTGTGAAGTTCGTTAATGACTGCTTATATAGATTGAAAATGACACGGCTTAGCGCGTCTTTGTGCAGTCTTTGCAGTGACCCAGAGGGTATGCATACATGGTTTGGTACCTTACACATTACCTATTAGAGACTATTACTGTACATACATAGGAGTTAACAGCTAATACATCGTCTTACCAAATTTACCTACATTATATTAACAGTGAACAGACCGGTGAGTGGCTCTGTTATCATTCTTTCTTTGATTTCTTCATTACTGGTCCAGATTTGTCACCCTCTTGTTCTGTGAAGAGTTGTTTGCAGATCCCCTTAGATGCACTGGTTGCAGTTTCCTTGTATTTTTCCTCTGGTTCAGCTGTATGCGGTGGTGGGGTAATGGTCTCTGTAACACCCCCAAATTTGTTTAGCGGAAGCATACGAGTTATTGGGAGCGTTACAAAATTGGTAATCACAACACAAGTAATAAAGAACGGAATACATACTCCGTTTGATTTTATTAAATAGTTTTAAAACGCTGTCTTACAACATAGTTTAAATAAATGGGTACATCCCATTAGATAAAGTGGTCCCAATGTAAAAACATCATTTTTGTGTAAAAACACTTCTTTAATACTACTACGACCATACATCCGCTTCTTGCCTTGCCTTCATGAACAAATCTTAAACACCTGAGAAAATATGCTAAAAGGTCAGCTAAAAGGTGGTGAGTTCATAGGTTTAAATTAAAATAGTAAGCTTGGACCATAAGCAAAGGCATATAATCATTACAACGAATATAATGATATATGTATGAATGTCTATTACGTTAGCTCTAAGTTCATGCAACCGATACTCGACGGTTTCGTATGCTAAAAGATGTTATACAATATAGGGGCCCATAGCAAGTGTTTTGTCCCTCAACACTTGATTCCGACATGGTATACGTTTCGCCTTGGCCTAAGCATGGCCAACCGAGCGGAGGAGTCACCCTCAATAGATCTATTTATAACATTAGCGTTTCCCAAAGGGAACCGGCGGTTCATGAGAAAGGACATTCTCTAGGGACATAAGGGCTTAGGCTAAACCACGTAATAGTAATCATGTAATAGTTTTGGTCCATAAAATGTTTTGCATATTTCTCACCCCAACATGTATAAAACAGTTTATTAAGTAAAAGTGGGGCTATGAAACTCACCTTAGCAAAGTGCAAATCCAAATGTGGGATTAGTGAATATTGTGAAGCGGCACCGACACGCGACCTAGATAAGGAGGGTAATGTTTTAGTTCATTGTTTTAAGTATCTCTTACTTAAAATAGTTCAATTGTTTTTATAATTGAAATAAAGCTAAACTTTTGTTTGTAAAAATGATTATATGGTTTTACTAGTAAGTATATGAGTGTTTATATATACTTCTTCATGTTGACACTATAATGGTTTTAAAATACGAAGTTTGATTTGAAAAATAATTACTATGTTCCACTAGTAAGTATATAAATGTATATATACTTATTTAAGTTGACACAAAGTGGTATTGTCAAAATTACGTACAATTGATTTATTTTCTAATTGTATTAAGAAAATACTTGAGTTAAATTTTGGAAACTCTCAGGTTTATAGGTTGACCAAAATGATATAGTAGTCCTTGTTTTATTTGTCAAAGTTTGTTTTTAATATATATATAGTTCTCGACTAGAGATCGTTACTTGACATGTATATATATATGTCTACCCATTGTCGTTAATCATTGTTATTGTGTGTCAAGTTTTTAAACCTTTGTCGTCTTATATAGTTATGTAAGAAAAATAGTTTTTGCACTTGTTTACTTGGTAACTCGCGTAAGCTTAAATATAACTTATGTGATATATTTCGTGTATGCGTGTATAGACTTATTCGTCGTTGAGTAATAGTTTTACGTTTAGATCTTTTCCTCGTGAGTTAGCTCATTTTACTCAACTGGACACTCGAAGTTTCGTGGCTGTGGCCGGAGTTGGTAGCATTGGGTACCCGGTTTGGGTTTTGGGCCCAAACTAGCTAATAATCCTTTCAATGAGACTAAGTTTGTGACTTGGGCTGTGGCCCTTTGTGACTTACGAATGGGAAAAAAAAAAGAAAAACAAAGGAGAAAACAAGGCTTGACTAACATGTAGTATTTCAATTAGTTAACCAATAGTTTGAAGTGTTACTCATTCCCAAGTTGTTGTTGCCAAAAGTATTCTCAACTTAGTTATAGGCGTTTAACATAAGTTTCAAGACTCGAAGTGTACTTAGTTTGTTCATGCTCTATCTTATGATGTCGAGTCTCTCGACTAGTGAATATGATTCGTCACCATGGTACTACCAAGATGTAGTTGTCGACCCATTTTCATAGTCTCAAGCACATCTATTTTCGATGACCATTAAGTACTTATTAAAGATGAGTCAACAAGGGAAGACGACAAGTATAAGACTCTCGAAATACATTTTAACACAAGAACACTCTCGACTCGGGTTTCTCACTAGGCGTACACGGAGGTTTTGACACATGGTTCATCTCTAAGGTTTGAGTTACAAGACAATGAAAGACTAGCATGTTTCTCAAGTACAAGCAAGGTTAAAATTTCAAGGTTTGACATACTTTTAAATGATATGAATGTCGACGGGAAAAAATGTGAGTCTCGACATGGTTTTACTAGTAGACTTGTAAAAGTTTGACTCATTTATCTTGTTCTTGTCCATGTCTCGACAGAAAACCAACGGCCCCTTGTTCACAAATGACCACTTAAGACTAAGTTTCCATTGTTTGTTTATCAAAACGCAAGTATTACAACATCAAAGTACCTAGTTACATAGTCAAATTACTAAGTTCCTATAAGCTTTAACCCTCATTTTTTTTGGCTTGTTTTCCTCGACAGGAAGCTGTTTTTAACCATAGGATGGCCAAATCAAGTCCTAAAGTAACAAGACTATACTCATATTGTAAAGTTGTACATTCTATACTTACAAACTTAAATGAACACAAGACATCACAAATTAGCACTTCATTATAAATGTTTACATAACAACGAAAATCATGAGGAAGGAAAAGACCATGAACCTTATCAAGAATGAGATGTGAATATGTTGATGAAAGCCAAGTCGAGGGACCTCCACACAAATCAACTCGTATACCGATTTTGAGCAAACCCAACAACTTCTTGGTCACTTTGAGAATATTACTCTCTTGTGGTGAGTTTGAGTTTTGATTTGTGGGTGTCCTTGGTCTCTCAAGTTGCTTATGAGGAGGTTAAGAGGGAAGTCTTTGGTCATCTCTTTTCATCTTGAAGTTTTGTTTGAAGCCAAAAATGGCTTACTTCCAAGACATACGAATCTTTGGACATAAGAGATATAGTGGTGCAAAGATTTTTACTTGTTCCTTGTGATTTGTTTTGATCTTCCTTGGATCCCTTCGAAGATAGAGGCGCATCTAGGGAGATTTGGGAAGCAAAGTTTTTCATGGATTGGGTATGAGAGAGGTGGGTGTGTTGGATGAAGATGTTGGTTTATCTTCTATTAGAAATATTCGGCCTAGGGTGGGAGTACAAGCTAGAGGTTGAAGATGGATCTTGATTCCTTTTTCTTGGTTCTTGGTCTTTGTCATGAGTGGAGGGGTAAGACAAAGGGGTTGTATTTAATTTTCACCAATTCATTACTTGTAAAGATATAACAAGGGTTTTAATAATAATGATAATGTAAGTGAATGTAAGTAAAGTAGGTGTATTGTATGCTTAGGATTATTTTGTGTAAGTATTTGTATGTGGGATAATGATTGCATAAGGTGTATGTATTTACATTATAGTTATGTATGTTTACACTCGAGTCTATAAAGTCATTGTTTAAGTGATAATGTGTTTAAGTATTTCGGTCCGCCGAAGTCATATGTGACTAAGGTATCATTGTTTGACAATTTTTGTCCGTGGTATTTTATTGTTACATGTTTGAAATATTTTATCTTTGTAACCTTCCAAGTCGCGGACATTTGTTAATTGTTTTAGCGAGTCCTTATCATAGTGTGGTTGCAGCGTTCGGTGTCGGTCACTGGGGAAAACGAGATACCCTATCGTCTTATAATTTAAATCATAAGACAAAATAAAATATTCATAAAATGATATGAATGAAAGAGTGATGCAGTTACCTACTGTATGCGAGTTAACTACTCGAATGATCAGGCAAAGCTTATGCATGCTTAATAAATTTGGCTTAGTAAAATGCATTACTAATTATCAGTTAAATTTTAGTGAAAATTTACCGTGTGTCACAGTCTCTGTCAGTATCACTGTCGGGGTCTCGGGTACAGGTGGTGAAGATGAGCTTCCCTCACCTTCCGCTTTCGGAATTGGTGGAAGCGCTGCGAGATGGGTGGGTGCCGGTGGTGGTTGTGGCTGGTCAGGTTCCGTTGCACTGTCAAGGATAAACCTTGCATTTCCGCGGCGGCTTCCTGTTGCAAAATGCAGCCTGAATATGCGCCTTGTTTGTTGTAGATCTCTGATGAGTGCGGTTAGGTCGTACGGATCTGGTTCAGGAATGTAGGTTAGCAATTCACCGCACGGTGGTAACATCGAGTGTACAGCTGGGCTGAAGCAGGTTACCACCATTGTTCCAGTGTTGTCAGTCAGAGAAGCTCTAAAACAATAGCTGGATAATAGTAATTCCAGGTGTTGGTAAGTTCAGGTCATGTAAAGTAATGCGTATGCGTTTTTAATAGCTTATTTGGGCGGGTGTACCTGTAGTTTGGTGTGGGAGCCCCTCCAGACTGTTGGCAGTGTAAATGCGGCATCCCTTGGTTTATCTTTGTGTGGCATATACGACATCGATTGAAGTACCATACCCTTCGCTCATCTATCCAGGTTATCGTAGCGTCGATGGTGAATTGTTGTTCTTTGTGAAAAATCATAAGAAAGATTGCATTAATTATTTGTAAAGGTTATTTAATTATGCGTTAGTAAATGTGTTGAATCGTTACCGGATGGGCCTCTGGGTTCAGGTCTAGGAGTGCAGCAATGGCCATCGGTTGTTGTGATCCCTGTCCTGTTGATGCCGTGCCTTCAATTGAGGGTAACTGCAGTGTTGGGTTGGGGCCTAGGAATCCGGGAGCCCTGTCATAATGGCCAAAATGTATGCTTATGTTTTTGTAGCTTAAGCAATGGTAACGTACCCTTTTTGTTATGACTCACATTTCCCTTATCTGGTCTGTTTCCGGAATTGCCGGGTTTAGATAGTAAGTAGTAGCTGGGGTTGCCGAGAGCTGGAGGCCACCTGTTCATTCAAGCTCTATTACATGTTTGCAATACTTAAGTCTAAATACTGTTTGTTTGAGTAGATTTTACATACCAGCGAATCTTTTGGCCCAGCATGATGTGACGGCCATTATTACCGGCTGTTCCATTGCTGTAAGCAAAGTCGCCTCAAAGCCTGCAGCCACCTCATTCCAAAGGCTGAATAGTATGCTGTTGCCACTGCCACATTTTTTGGACTGTCAGTTTTTAAACGTTTGCATATGTGTGTGTATGAGTATGGTCATGTCGTTTCGTACTTTAGATTTTGGATTGTTACGTTTCGGCGGGAAATCTTGTTCGTTGTTGTGTTTTCGAATTCCCTTAGGTCAGAAACATTGCGGACAATTCCAATGTAATCTGTATGTATTGGTTAGTGTCGGTGTAAGTATGAATGGATTGTGTTTTCATTAGTAATGGTTACCTGTGAGTAGAGAGTCCCTGTTCTCTGTGCATGCAGCAACCTCGTTATACGAAGCGAAACTGAAATAGTGTTGCGGAAAGCCAGTTTCCGGTATTTCGGTCGCTTTTGTGTATTTGCCAATTAACAATGTCAAGTTGTTATTGATTGTGCGTTGCCAGTTGTCTGTCCTTTTACAGCCATAGCCCTCTATGCGGTAACAGCGGTTTATCTCGAGCTTTGTTTCAAACAGTTTGATGTCCCATAATTGCACATTAGCTTGAATTGCACCTCCCTGAAATATTTTTTCAACAAAGTGTTCGCGATTGGTGAGTCGTGTGGATTAACTTGTGTGTAAATATGGGGTGGATTTCATACATCATACCTGTTTGTCAAGGAGTATGTAACATAGCCCAGTCGGGTTGGGATCCGGCACATTCCTTGAGGTCCATCGGCGGTATACCTTCACTTTAAGTGGCTTTGCTATGTTTGCTGGCGTGAGACTGACCAGATTAGTTTCGGGTTCCTCGACCATTATACCTTTCCCTTTGTATTGTTCTTTGGGTTTCATCTGCTGGCAGATGGTCGAGCTGTTTCTGATGACTGTAGCGGATGAAGGGGTGACCCTTCTACAGACGACTGCAGATTAGTCTCTTCGACAGGTACCTCTTCCTTGCCTTCTCGTCGTGTGTGTGTTCCTGTCTCTGGTGGTTTCATCTCTGTACTATCAGGCTTCTGTGGAGTTTTTTCAGACATGTCTCTGCACACCAAATAAAAGATCATTGCAATCAGTGTAAAACATATGTATAGAATCATGAATGTGGTACTGGAAGAGCCAAAAAAGAAGCTAATCTAGGGGTCAATGGTCATAATTGTGGATAGTGATCGTGTGATGTGTTTCGTTAAGTAAAATCATATTGCATGTGCATTCCAACATGAATAATGTATGCAACACCAGTGTATAGTTTTTTAGAGAAAATGCATGTTCCTCGTTGGCGTTAGCGCTGGCAATGTTGACGTTAACCTGTTGGGTCCTTATCCTATTTAGAAAGTCCCTGTAAACGATATTCTTGGCAACAGTATTGGAATGGTTTTCTGTCCCTGCGATGATCATTTTCAGACCCGCCGGTGATGTGGCTCTTGACAAAGCAACGTACAGCTGCCCGTGTCCAAAAATTGGTTCCGGTAAATATATGCCTATTTTCTTGAGTGACTGTCCTTGGCTCTAATTGATCGTCATTGCGTAGCAAACTTTAACTGGAAACTGTTTCCTTTTGAATATGAATGGAAGTTTCTCGTCTTTCATGCTCAGTACTATCCGTGGTAGAAACACCTTCTGGTTCTTCCTTGTACCGGTAATGATCTTTACTTCTAGAACCTTTGTAAGTAGCTGTGTGATGATCATGCGGGTGCCATTGCAAAGCCCTCCTTTGGGTTCAAGTTGCGTAGTAACATTATAGGGGTGCCTATCTTTAGTTGTAGCTTGTGTGGTGGTAGACCTGTTGGATTTATCGTGTTCAGGTATTCCGTCGGATATAGCAGTTCTCCTGATCCACCATCATTTCCAGCGGGCACTGCGTGGTCTACACTCTTGTATGTGTGCGTGCTTCCCGGGATCTTCTCTAAGACGGCTGCATTTATGGTATCAGCAGTTTCATTTTTGGGACACACAATAGCCTTTTCTTGGAGGTTATCTGCAGTAGGATGTTTCAACGTCGTACTGTCGTAGATAAAATCTATGAGTCGTTCCTTGCCAAGTTCGTTATCTGGTAACCTGAACGTGTCTCCGATTTCTATCCACGATACGTTGTCGGGGTCTGTAGCGTCAGGGGTCCCTGCATAGCCGTCGCCAATATCAAGTAACCATTTGGAAAATGCAGTTACTTCGTCCTTCTCTGACTGAGACATTCCGGGCCTTTCTAACCTCATATTTCTTTGAAGCACAAATACTTTAAAATGGTGCCATAAGTGTGATTCTGATATCGATGAAGCAATTATCTCAGTCTTTGATGCTCCCTTCTTAATTGGTAGTGTTTGCCTAAAATCGCCCCCAAACATGAATGACTTACCCCCAAATGGTTTTTCAGGTTTGTCACAGATATCACGGAGGGTCCTATCCAGTGTTTCGAAACATTTCCGGTCATTCATCGGCGCCTCGTCCCATATTACCAGGTCTGTCTGCTTAAATAGGTTTCCCAATTGGGTGTTTTTTTTACGTTACATACAGATTCATCTGTCAGAACCAATGGGACCTTGAATCGTGAGTGGGCAGTCCTACCTGCTGGCAACAGTAATGAAGCGATCCCCGAAGATGCTACAGCGAGAACGATTTTAGCATCCGACCTTAAGGCGGTTATTATGGCCTTCCACAAAAACGTCTTCCCTGTCCCACCATGGCCATAGACAAACACCAGTTCTTGACGACCGGTTTCCAAACCGTGCATTATTGTTTCAAATATTTCTTTGTTCGGTTTAGGCTGGGGTATGAGGATGTCCCTTTCTCTAGACAATTCATCGCGATTATAACATTTCTCCTCCATTATGGCTTTGTTGTTTAATATGTTTAGCAGTTCCTTAGAGGGTAATGGAAGGCCGAACTCTTCCAAGGACCTTCCGTCTTTGTAATAAACTTGACTGAGCTCGTTATAGCACCCTGCTTTCAGTTGGGTTCGTTGACATGTAGTAGGTGTACACCAAAGAGCTCGGATAGCGTTCTTGGTATGTCATCGGACATATGCTTCCAGAACGTGTTCCACAGGCCAGGCCCGGACGGATCTGTGACATCACAAAAGCGACATCACGCACGAACAATGCCCTCGGCTCGATGCGTAGCGATGCAGTGACCTCTTCCAGCGCTATAAACCATTCCTGATCGTTTTCCAGCAAACCCATGGCCTCAGCGGCTGCTCTATTCGTAGGATATACAATACCATCGACTGTTCTTATATCAGGAAAGGATGTGCAGCCTGGTTGATGGCACAGAAGCATGAGTTGATAAAAAAGGTCACCTGAACTTGGGTGCACGTACGTAAGCCTCCCAATGGAAGGTTTATTTAGGTATGCTCTTGGAAACCATTCTCTGTCTCTCTTTGACCAAACAAACTCAGCAGGAAACTTTAAGTAGGTTAAATGCCTTCCTACGGTACATGAAGCATTGAAATCTAACCATCCCGTCAGCGTTGTCTTCCGTGAGTGAGGATTATTCAGCACCGACTGGATCCTATTACCGGCCTTGAATGTAACACGTTGCATGTTTTCAAGATGGACGGCAGAAGTATCCTGCACGCGGTTCCCTAAAATGGATGTCAAAACCAAAGATGCGCCAACATGCTTCGTGTGGACCTATGTACCTTGCGTCGACAAAGTTCTTTATTTCGTCTACCACTTGTGGCACACTGGAAGAAGGCTGTTTTTGCGTTTCGGTTGAGGCACCCAAACCTGTCAGCGGCCTTGTTTTTCTCGTTATTCTTGTGACTATCTAATCAGTACCCTTCGATATGTATTTGAAAAGGTATTTTATGAGCATGGTCCAACTGCAACACTCAACATTGATATGAGCGTAGAACCGTAAACATAAAAGCAGGTTGTAAGGGACAACGTAGCCATTGTCTAGCTGCATATTCTGCCTTTTTGAATGAAATTCCTTATCCCTTCGCCGGTAGTGTACATAACCTGAATCGTCTATAAATGTACTGGTACAATACTCTTTAGGAAAGTGTTTTTTGCATGTTTGCCGATCCTGCATACATGGGGCGTTCGGAAATGGCAAACCACACGGGCCATGCATCATGAGTTCCACAATGACCCTAAACGCTTCAGGTTGTGTGTGCTCGTCGGTAACTTCGGCGGAAATGAACCTATCTACATCGGCGGCCTTGTTACTTTCGAAGCGTGTTGTTCCAAAACAGAAGTGACAATGAGGTAACCCTAGTTTCTGAAACTCGATCGTGTCAACACCTTTGTCCAAACAAAGCATTGTGTTAGTTTAGTGACGATTGTTGTCGGTAATAGAAAGCTGTTAAAAAGCTTTATTCGATAGTATTCAAAAATACTAACCTGCTGCAATAGTTCCTAGCACTTTCCTGTCGCGTACAAACTTGACAAATCGTTGAACTTTCCGTTCAAAGACACGATCTCTGCATCGGCCTGTCTGCGGCAGTCAAGTGTAAACTGCGCCATATATTCTTCTATCTCCGGCCATTTGACGTTGCATGTGAAAGTGACAAAAAATGTCGGGTTTCCATGAACCCTACATATAGCTAGCGCGTCGAGATAGTGACTATACATATACCGTGGGCCACCGGTGAACGACGCAGGTAATATGATCCTGGAACCTACGTCAGAACCATCGTGATCCCCTCTTGCAACAGCATCATATAAACCGCTCAAATAGTCTCCCGGTATATGCGCTCGGTTTTGCGCACAAAGTCCATTCGATATTGCTCGATAGCACAATAGATAACAATAACATATTGCTGGAATAGCCGGCCGCCCCGAGTAAGTAATGTATACCGGTCATAGCGGTCATGCAATAAGTACGAATAATAGGCATTCATAGACATCCGTTTGTCATTTTCATTTTCAATGCCCCTGATAGTCCGAAGCCTCAAGTCTTTGTGATATCCCTCTTCACCATAAACAAACAACAACGGAAATTCGGTGACATGTAGCAAGGATGTAGCTTGTTGATCTTTTGTGGTTCTCGAATGCACTCGATTATCACATCAAACTCGGTTAACGTTTGAGGACGACTCAAAGACTACAGCCCTAGGTTATCTGATGTCGGCAATTCGGTGCACTGGCGAACCTGGAACGACAGCAGCATAAAGAGACACTTTAAAATCTGGCACTTCTGTATCCTGTAACTTATCCCTTGCTGTCCTGAATAGCTGCACTAAGGCGTTGTTGTGATCAAGGAAGTGTATAAGCCCTTCAACAATGTTCCTATCAAACACTCTTTCCGCATCCCTACCAAAGTTAGCCAGCCTGTTGTGAACTTCGTGATCGGTATCATAAATATATAACTGAAGAAACCTGGGATCTTGACCCTCAACAGGACACATACGGCCAATCCTATGGTATATATGACCAGAACCTTAAAAAACGTACGGGCCTCTTCCAGTATTAATGGTATCATATATAGATGCCCCTAACGATGTCATGGCAAACATTTGATTGTAACCCGCATATATTGGCCAAAAATGCTGGTTTTCAAACAGAGAACGTATATGTACTGCGGATAATCTGCGTGGTATAAACAGTAGAACACTGTCCGGCCATGCAACACCTATTGTACAACGGACCGGATGACCTTGTGGAATGGGCGAGCCGTTCCTCATACCAAAACGAGCATGGCGGTTTTGCAAATACAGGGCACCGAACCAAACCTCTCATATTCCAACGGTGACCTATAACATAAGAAAAAGTAGTAAGGAACGGATCTCGTAAAACCCAACCATGATAATGAAGGGCATGAAAAATACCTCGGGCGACGGGACACTCGTACATCCGGGGCACGTTACTATAACCCTGCGTGACACATTGTTTCGAGAAGTATTAGATCTACGTGTTGACGTTCCTGCACGGACAAAAATAAAAATGTCAGTTATAGGCTGCAGCAAGCCATGTTTCCGACAACACTACACATAAAAGCACAGGCCTTGAAAAGCAAAGGCATTGTACCTCCGGCACGGTTAGCGCGCGAAGTACCGCCCGCACACTCGCCATAACAGGCGCGTCATCACATCCTGCACCCGTTGGAAACCAACACGGCTCATGTGTAAGAAGGGGGATATGAGAAGAAAAGCCTGCATACATACAAAAGGTGTAAGATAATTAGGAACCAAGCTTCCAATGCATGACACAGCTGGACAACCAACAGCTCGCATCCAAAGGCTGTTAACTCACAATTATCACAGGAGTTTGCAGTGTTAGCAAGCTGATCAGGACCTGACAATGGACCAACCAAAGGCATTGAATGTGTTGGATTGGAAGCGTGTCCCCGTTCATCAAGCAAACCCCGCGTCACACTACCATAAAAGTAACAAATACACCGGCATAAGCATATGGCAGTGATATTTTAAAAGGACATTGATTAACAATGTAATATGCATACTACGTGCGGCGACGAATAGCGGCGATAGTCACCTCCCACCCTCAGTCAGACGACAGAGGCGCACCAAAATAATGTAATGTACAGCGTCCGTTCCGCAGACCGGGGAAAACCATGTCAAATAATGTTAAAGTTGAAATTTGTCGAAAATAACCTTGACCAACAACGGGTGTTTGCCTTTTCACCTTGTTTTGGCAACAACCGCCGGCCATTCATAGACGAGTCGATGATCGGGAATGGGCTCATGCATAGTGGGGTAACGTTGCTTGGCGAAAATCCAAATCCAAAGGTCCGGACGCTACATAAAAGCACAATAAAGGTTAACGAAACGAATGTGGTACATTAATAACATAAAACCACATGCAACATAAGAAAGAAAAGTCACACACTGCAAGAACCCAATAGAAGGAGGGTCCAAAAACGGCACGGCACGCAACAAAACCAACAAATGAACAGGTCATTAAAAGCGTAACGGCAAAAGCGATCATAATCAAAAGATAAAGCAAAAGTTACCACAATCATCGAGTCGAGGTTTCTTGGCCAACGCTCGCTACCTTCCACACGGTCACACGACGACTACGTTTGCCACGAAAACCGAGAATGAGGCTCGAGCGAACCGGCCCTTGTCAGCGATCGCGCCGACAACCACAACCCCTACATGAGGACCTATAACCGATGTTCCAACACCATCGACACTATTACCATGCGCGCCAACTTGGCCGGGACATGCATTTTCTATACCATGAGTTTGTAGAGATGTTCCAACACCATCCACCCCATTACGGGGACACCCACACCCACCCTCAAGTCAACTTTCTTAAAACGACTTTTCTCTTGGTTTCATACTCGGGAAAAACAATTAAACTAAACATGCGACAAAGGAAAAGGAACAAAGGAAACACACAATGGATAAACGTTTGAAAACCATTGGATACGCATGCAAACAACAACATAAGAACGTTAGTATGAGCATAAACAAAGACGTGAAAAAAGGCAAAAAAAACACATCCGACACATGCACATAAACGTGAACAATGGAATGACATATTCCACGGGCATGGCGACACATAAAATTACGAAAAACATACGAATTGAAAGCAAAACATAGCAAACCTAACACTAACAACACATGCTACATGCATAAAATATCAAGAAACGAACGAAAGCAACAATCAAGATTGGGGATCGTATTCCCTACCTAACCACGTGCACCAAAGTTTCTTCATTGGGAGGAAAGTATATGAAACGACAAATAAGAATGTATATAAGCGGAACCAAAGCAACAAACCCGATTCTTGGACCAGGCCCAAGATGGAAAAAAAAAGGGACAGCCCAAGGCACATGCATAATATAAAATAAAGGTGCATAATATAATATAGATAGATTTGGTGACCGCTGCGCCATTAGGATATATATAAATAATAATAATAATAATAATAATGATAATAATAATATTATTATTATTATTATTATTAAACTTTTTTTTTATTATTATTATTAATATTATTAATAAAATATAATAATTATTATTATATTTTATTATTATTATTATTATTATTATTATTATTATTATATAAGTATTATTATTTTAATATTTATATTAAATATTTATTATTATTATTATTTTATTATTATTATATAACTTTTATTATAATAAATATATAAATTTTTTATAATTATAATAATAATAATAATTATTACTATTATTATTATATAAATTTTATTATTTTAGTATTTATATAATAATAATAATAATAATAATAATAAAATTCTGAATTACAACGTAATTCAAAACTTTCCATCCAATATCCTATGTAATCTGAATTCCCTCCTTGGATGTAATTGGAATGACTGAATTATAATTACAACGCAAAAGCCAAAGCGACCTACGTAATGTAATTTGAATTACATTCCCTCCATTCTGCGAACCAAACAGACTACGTAATGTAATCAAATTGCAATTACATCCAATTACGGCGGATTACGGCGAACCAAACACCCCCTTAGATTCAAAAGATCAATTCAGCACCTAAACATTGTTTATTAGTAATCCCGCAAAATCACAAATACCTTTTTGTTTCTTCCATATTCAGAATATGTGCAACACCGAATATGCACCAACAAATAATAGCGCAGGAGTCTAATCCTCAAAAAACATTTAAGGTCCCTGATATAATCCTAAGCTAATACGCATCAAATGTCAATATTATATCAAGCACCCTTAAACTTTTTGAGAATCGGCTGCAAAGGAAATTCTACAACAAAACTCAAATCCACTTTTAAAATCTTCAATCGATATTGTGGAAAACGTGGGGGTGGGGGGGGGGTGAATATTTTTTCGTTTTAAAAACTTAATTTTTTTTGTTTCAAACAACCGATCAAGTGTGACACAATATGAGAAGTGTCAATTATAGATATACTACGACTAGATATAATATTAAGTAGATCACCACATAAACATAACATAAGTATCATGCCACAACACAAACATAGTTAACACAACATAAGAAACAAGCCACACAAACATAAACACAATGCAAAGACAAATGTAAAGCGAGAAAAGCAAAAATAAACGTAAAGATATAAGTGAAAGAAAGCACAAGCCAGACACGATGATTTATAGTGGTTCGGCACGAAGCTCCTCTTTGCCCTACTCCACTCCTCGAGCCAACTCGAGAGTTACTTCACTAATCAACAAGCTCTCTTCTTGGCGGAGAAAATCATACAACATTGCTTACAATATTTTCTGACACTAAGCTAGATGTCGAGTTCTTCTTCGAGTACAACCAAACCCGTTATGTTTTATAGCCCAACATAAAAACCTTGTGTTTTGAGGCCTGAACACATAAACTACACTGCTTGCATTATTTTCCGATATTAAGATAAATTTCGAGTACTAATCTAGCTAGTACCAATCTCACTCACGATCTACTTAATCCTTACTAATCACACGATCCACACGATCTACCCTCGATCCACTTGATCCACGCACTATCAACACAAGCTACAAGAGATCTCCAAGATCTCTACAAGATCACAATGATCCACTCACACAAGCTAAACAAAAGATGGACAACTTGATGTACGCCTAGATACAACAAGTACGTAACAATACTTACGAGTGCACTACACTAAAACTACAACACCTTGTATCTTTGTGATACGATGTGTTCTTCTTTTGCACTAGTAGAGGAATGAAGGTGATCACTTAAATGGATGATTGGATCACTCTTAAACAAAGATAAACTAATTACATGATCAAAGAAAGTGGATTGGAGTGGGTGGATAAAGAACAGAAAGTTCTGTGTGAAAACCTTGCAAAAATGTGTACAATAGTTCACTATTTATAGGAAAAGGAAAAACTAGCCGTTATAGACCGACGGCACCATTAAAGTTCAGACGGCACCACTAAATTTAACGGTGTCGTCTGACAATTAGTGGTACCGTCCTAGACAAAAACGGACCTTTTTTTTGTTTTTAGTGGTAAAAGTTTATTTGGGGATATTTGGAGCTGTTTTGAGGGGGAAATAGTTGTTGAGATTTTTAAACTTATTTTTCCAAATAAAACATTTCTTTTTAATTTAAACATAATTTGTAAAATATATTTTTGAAAAAATGTTTTGTCACATTTAAAAATGTAAAGTTTAGAACAAAAAATTTTATTTCTTTAATCATCCGTCAAGTTTAAATTTGTTTGTTCATACATTGAGTGATTTACGTCAGAATGGAAACTTACGACTGTGTTGAAGCATACTTGAGACTTCGAGAGATGTTGATGTAAGTATGCATTGATGATTTGTGTTTACAAGTAACTTGCGCATTTTACGTTATGCATTACAAGTTACATGTTTGTCATTATTAAAACTGAAGAAACCGTTTAGTTTAAATATTGTAATATTTGCACTAACAGATACAATTCTTAGCGTTCCTAAAGTAAAAAAATGAAGAATTCAAATCAGTAACCAATCACTTCAAACAATAACTCGACAGCCATATATTTATATTCATACAATGCATTATATACCATTACTTTCGAGGCTGCAAAGTTACAATAGTAAAGCGAACGACAAAGTTTAAGTCCTTAAAATTATATAATTGTTTGGGCCTCGACTCAGATATCGTATTGGTTGCAAAACACGATGCAATTTATGCCACTCTTCTTTTGCCATGCCAAAATTACGACTCTCTGGGTGACCGAATCATCATAGCCAACCCAATACTATCCAAATCAGAATCACGAACCACGACCAGAAACAATAAATTTAAACATGTTTAAGTGTAATCTCAAACATCATTTCTCAATGAATATCAGATATAAAAGTAAATGGACTTTAGCTTAATGAGTGTAGATTAGGTAATGCGAGTCAAATGATCTTTGGTATGACCAAAATATTATCCATGTTTTTATTGTAGATGTTCATAATAACGACGCGAATATGAGATTCACCACTATCTACGTATAAAACGTGTATTAATGTATTCGTTGTTAAATGTCTGAAACAAATGTCATGGTTGCAATTACGTTTGTTATCATCCATTGGCCTTGGAAAAATATTTAAACAACATTACTCGGAGAAGAAAATAATATAGTATAAAGAGTAATCAAGGGCTTAAACAAAATGAGTTTAAACGGTCGAACCCAATGCTAAAATGAAAAAGAAAAAAAAGAAAAAAAAAATCCGCACCCTTTTAGACCCTATTTGTGTTTGTCTTAGATATTGTATTGGTACGCAAAATAAGGTAGCCTTTTATATGAACTGCTTTTGGACACTTTAAAATCAGAAATTACTAGCTGACTAAATCATCATAGTCAGGAAAGGATTAGACGTTTTCGTTTGGTCTAGGATTCTATCCTCGCTCTAGGGCTAGCGCCTATTGGAATGGATATTTTTGAACCTATACTAGTCTATGAGTAGTATAGAGTCATCAGTACCAAATAGAGCTTATCTTTGATACCCAAGGATCATAAAAAGCATAACTAAATCAACCCACAAAAAAAAAAAATAAAACTACAACATGCAACAACTGCATCCAAGATAGATCTACAAATGCTAGGAAAATTACAACATGCAACAACCTTAGCTTAGAAATTAACAGTGAAACAAAAACCCTAAAATCTCTAACTACACTTTTGGCTAACTATTATGATATGCCAGACATAATCAAGTGTTTTACTAACATTCCAACCAAAACCCTTAAAACAGTTATGACTCTAAATGCTTAAATTAAAACCCCCCTGAAAAATTTCAACATGCAACAACTTTTAGTTTACGAATCACATTGAACAAAAACCATGGTGTGTCAGACATAACCAGGTGTTTCACTCATAATTCCGAACAAAACACCTAAAACAATTCCAACTTTAAATGGCTGAATAAAAAAACCCCAAGTTTCAAAAAACCAGTGACCAATCAAGTAAAGAAATAAAAAACCATGACTTACATGCATCAAACATTTTTCGTTATAACATTGTTGCTCTAGATCTAATAGTTTGTGTGTTTGTGTGTGTTTTTCCCGTTAGAGTATATGGTTTTTATTATAAGAAAAAAGAACATCTCGAAACAACGTCGTTCTACTTAAACGCAATTTCAAAGGTAATACGCCATCCTTAAACGGCAACATTTGACCGCTAAACGACATTGTTTCCAAAGCCTGAAACGACATCGTTTTTAAAGACCAAAACGCATCGTTTTTTTACCTTAAACGCGATCTTTTGTTTCACTATTGTATAAAAAAGTAAGAGTAAATTACATGGATGGTCCCTGTGGTATGTCAAAAGTAACAACTTTCGTCCCTCAAAGTTTAAAGTTGCACTGGTAGTCCCTAAGTTGGTAAACAAATAACACCACTGATCCTTTAGTTTAGCGAGTTAAGTAAGTTAGTTATAATTTACGTTAGCCCCTTTGGTTAAAATCGATTGCATCGTATATCCTTAAATTTATTTACATAATTCGTCCTTGTGGTTAGGCCAGTCAACGGAAGTCAACGCCACGTGTCACCACATGAGTGGTGCCACGTGTCGTTGGGTCGCTAAACGGGTCGGGTCGGGTCGGTAAACGGGTCGGGTTGGTAAACGGGTCGGGTCGGGTTGCCACGTGGACCAATGAGGTGGTGCCACGTGGCATTGGTAAAATATACCTTGTTTTGGCTCGAGTGGGATTCGAACCCGGGTTGTTTGTGTGGGAAGTGAACCTATGCCCAGTTGTGCTAAGCATAGTTTCAATAAGTATACTCAAAATCAAATACATAACCCTTCCATATTTATTTGGCCCAATTCAATAATAACAAAAGGTTCAATTTAGGTTTTGGCATATCAATTTATGAGGTTCTATGGACTGTCAAAAAATAAATAAATACACCATCGGACTCGTTTTTTGATGCTCTTTCAATGGTATTCTCGAGGAATTTTTAGACTTAGTTTGAACCTCGAAAATGCGAAAATCATAGTTTTTTCTTTGTTTTGCATTTTTTGAGGTTCGTTAAATCAAAAATTCCCGAGCATACCATGGAAAAGAACGAAAAAATCGACGATATATTACGGGAATTTTTCGACTTGGTTTGGACCTCGAAAATGCGAAAACAAAGAAAAAACGATGATTTTCGCATTTTTCGAGGTTCGTTTGAAATCGAAAAATTCCCGAGCATACCATTGGAAAAAAAGAAAAACGAGTCCGACGGTATGCTCGGGATATTTTTCGACTTGGTTTGGACCTCGAAAATGCGAAAACAAAGAAAAACGATGATTTTCGCATTTTTGAGGTTCGTTTGAATCGAAAAAATTCCCGAGCATACCATTGGAAAGAAAAGAAAAACGAGTCGGCGGTATGCTGGGGAATTTTTCGACTTGGTTTGGACCTCGAAAATCATGAAAACGTCAAAAATCGCGAAAACGTCCTTTTCCGAGGTTCAAAGGAAGTCGAAAAATTCCCAGCGACATACTCATGGAAAAATCCGAAAAACGAGTCCGACGGTATATTTATTTATTTTTTTACAATCCATATAACCCCTTAAATTGATAGGCCAAAAACTAAATTGAATTTTTTCTTATTATTGAATTGGGCTAAATAACTTGTAAGGGTTATGTATTAGATTTTGAGTAATATTATAGAAGCTATGCTTAGCCCGATTGGGTAAAGCTTTCTTCTTCCCAAACCTCCACGGTTCGAATCAACTCGAGCCAAATATGTGTATATTTTACCAATGCCGTGGCACCACCTCATTGGCCCGCGTGGCGACGACGGACCCGTTTACCGACCCGGCGACACATGGCACCACTCATGTGGTGACCGCGTGGCGTTGACTTCCGTTGTACGACCTAACCCAAGGGGCCGAATTATGTAAATAAATTTAAGGATATACGATGCAACGATCTTTAACCAAAGGGGCTAACGTGTAAATTATAACTAACTTACTTAACGCGTTAAACTAAAAGGATCATGGTGTTATTTGTTTACCAAGCTTAGGACTACCGTGCAACTTTAAACTTCGAGGGACGAAAGTTGTTACTTTTGACATACCACAGGGACCATCCATGTAATTTACTCAAAAAGTAATTATTACTTTTCCATTATATATTACGTAAATGAGATCTTTATTTCCTGAATATAAAATCAATATTTTGCACCCGCTGTAATGCGCGGACTAGTTCAAGGTTGTCAGGATCGCGATCACGATGGATTCAGCGATCCTGAATCTCTACAAAAACGATAGGATGCAACGGGATCGTAATCTGGTAGGATCGTTCGGGATCGTAGGATCGGATCGTGGGATCGTGGGATCGTTACGATCCGATCACGTTAACTAAACCATTTTTTGGACTTTTTTCTTCTATGTGAAGAATTTAAGCCCCATGTTTGATTCAAAAAGCCCAATCTCAATCACTAATTCATTGTTTTTCTTTTTTTTTGAACTTTAATTCATTGTTTTCACAAATGACCATTCGGTTTAAAGTGGCGATCGCATTGTAGGAAATTAATGTTAGCATTGGCTAAATTAAGTACAAAATTATTACGATAATGACTAACAATATTTCACGACAACTACATGCTATTTTTACCAACACACATATGATTTATTAATTTATATTAAGTCTTTGCATTATGTACATTTCAAACAGGATAAACAGCTGGTTTATTTATTGTTCACATTCTGATAAACTTTAAAGTATGAAATTCTTTTATTTTTAACGTTATATTGTATACAAATTGACTAAGTGTAGACTTATGCCGAGATATATATATAGAACTACAGCCCCTATACAAAAATATACACATTTTCATAAGATCTTAAGATCCCGATCCGATCCTACGATCACGATCTTGCAAAGCCAAAAACGATCCTAGGTAGGATCCCGATCCTGACAACCTTGGACTAGTTAACTCGTGAAACACAAAGACCAAATAAGTGATTCAATAGGACTTTGACAATAAAAAGTAGGTTCGCATAAATGACACCATTCATTGAGCACGCATGTTCTTTGATAATGCTAATGAATTATTCACATTGAAAAATTATTTTGTTTCAAAATTTACTAGTCTATACAACTTGATAGTTGATACTATAATAAGACTTTGCAATATACACGTACATACTACTCTGACGGGATAAAGCTACAAATATATCTCGAAGGTGTTTGTATCAGGCTTGTTTTGCTAGCCTATGGACTTGTTAAAATTTGGATAAAGCTACAAATATATTCACAGTTTTAGTAGCTTATAGCTTATCAGTTTGAGATTACAATATATTTAAGTGGACAGGGTCACATAACTCATACGTTCCAAAATTGAGTTGATTGATTCTAACAAATTCAAATGAACCCATAATCGGACAAGACGAGTTAATTCAAAGACTTTCTTTGTACTACTTACCAGCATAATGTCAAATTTATCTTTTCACACTTCTAAAATACAACCAATGCAAATTTTGATTAAGTTCAAATGATAGATCATTTAGAAACTTGATAAATTACACTGGAACGAGAGACTTATTTAAAACAAAGGTAAATTGTTTGAAAATATATCATACTTATCACTTTTTGTTATTATATGTACTGAATTTTTTTTCTTTTCTTATTGTGTCTAATGAACATTTAAATTTTGATTATTGTGTGTATTTTGTGACCATTTTACCCTTACGTTCTTCAAAATTTGAAAGGTAAAATAGTCATTTACATGGCTAAATAGTCACAAAATACAGACAATAATTGAAATTTAAAAATTTAGTACACACAAAGAAAAAGAGAAAAAAATCAGTACAACAATAACAAAAAGTGACAAGTATTATGACAGATAAAGTGCAAAATTGTAAATCTATAAACATGTCAATATATCGATATTAAATTCTTGAACTAATTATTTGCGGATAAAAAAAATAATGGTTTTACTAGGGTGGTGATTGCACATATTCATTTTCTACTTGCTTGCACACCGTTATACATAAGCTATATCTTGCTTATTTTTCTTAGTCTTGATGTGTGCTAATTAAAATAGGTTTGTGCAAAATTGTAATATGACACCCGTTCAATCAGACTTTGTATTTTAGTTAAGTTTTGATTAGTTAAAATATTTTACAGTGAAAATTACTTTGTACACTTATTTTTTTTATTAACACATTCAACTTTACGCATTGCATAGTTATACATTTTTTACGGCCTGTTTTATCTGCTTGTTGTTGGAATTATATAACATGACTATCATATATAAAACACATAAAACATCAAAGAAACATGCGGAAGCGTATAGGAACGTATAATGAATAATTAACTAACATAAATATAAAGTATGCGTACCTTTTGATTCTAGCCGAACAAGAATCAATTCCACAAAACTAGCAATTGAGATGAACCCTAAGGGTTTATATAATTATAGAATTACCCTTACCTTTTTGTAATTCAATAAGATACAATCAATAGTGTGATTGTACACGTTCTTGCATACGTCGTTACTATTAACGAATTAAAGTAAATGCTAGTTTAAAGGAAAACACAAAACAATTTGTTTTAACAAAACAAAAATCGAAACCCTTATTCATAAGGATATTCGACCGAGTTTTAGGACGAAAAGAAAGAAACCAAAACCCAAGATTAATTGTGTGTACAAGAGTTGTCAACAATGAATCCTTGGTTTTGTATTTATAGGATTAGAAAACTTAGGGAACAAGTTAGGTTGGGTTTGGGCTTCCCGTAACCCATGGCCGGTCGATCCATAACCCACAAGGGGTTCTAGATCTTTCTTGTTCTCTAAATAATCCATATACAATACTTTCCTTTTATTCGTCTAACGATCGTTAGTCATTATTCCGTTAAATACTAACGGTCGTTATGTTTTGTGTTTACTTAATAATTAACATAACATTTTATATTAATTATTAATCTTTAATTCTCATACGTAAAGTGTGCAATCCCGTGGTCTCGAGTTCGATCCTAACACACATCTATTAATATTTTGTCCATTAAACCAACACTTGTATAGTGTAAAGTGTAATGTGTTTTGTTAATTCATAATGAAAGGGTTTGTTACAATATATACACCGAGAAACACATGGGCTTCGGCAACCAAGAAGTCTCAGCCACCGCATTGGCAACACCACGGTACTCAGCCTCGGCACTAGAGCGAGACAAAGTGTATGTCTCTTGGACGACCAAGATAGTAGATTGTTGCCAAGAAAAACACAATATCCTGATGTAGAACGCCTAGTGGTCGGCAACCTGCCCAATCAGCATCTGAATAAGCAACCAGCGAAGAAGTCGAGGAAGAATACAACTGAAGACCATAATCCAAAGTACCACGAACATATCGTAAAATCCTCTTAAGAGCAGCAAGGTGAGGCTCCCGAGGATCATGCATATAGAGACAAACCTGTTGAACTGCATAAGACAAATCAGGTCTAGTAAAAGTGAGATACTGTAAAGCCCAGGCAAGGCTCCTGTAAAGGGTCGGATCAGAAACCGGAGTACCATCAGCTCCCAATTTGGACTCCGTATCAACAGGGGTCCGACACGAATGAAAATTGCGCATACCCGAGCACTCAAGAATTTCCGCTGCATACTTTTTCTGGCTCTGAAACATCCCATTGGTGGAACGTGTGACAGAGATGCCCAGAAAATAGTTTAGCGGACCAAGATCAGTCATAGAAAACTCCTGATGTAAGGAAGTGATAATCCTCTGTAAAAATGTTATAGAAGAAGTTGTCAACAAAATATCATCCACATAAAGTAATAAGTAAGCAACATCAGATCCTTGTTTATATATGAACAAGGATGAATCGCATCTGATGTGACCAAAACCAACACGAGTAGCATAACTCGCAAACCGCTGAAACCATGCACGTGGTGCCTGCTTAAGGCCATATAACGATCGCTGTAAGAGACAAACATGGTCGGGACATTGAGGATCCCGAAAACAAGGAGGCTGATGCATGTAAACAGTCTCAGACAAGGTACCATGTAGAAATGCATTCTTGACATCAAGCTGATGAACAGGCCAATGTCGAGATGCAGCTAGGCTGAGCACCGTGCGAATCGTGGCTGGTTTAACAACCGGACTAAATGTTTCATCATAGTCAACGCCAAGTTGTTGATTGTTCCCATTAGCTACAAGCCGTGCTTTGTACCTGCTTAAAGATCCATCTACAAAATGCTTGTGCTTAAACAACCACATGGAACCAACAATGTTCGCGTCCTATGGCCATGGCACAAGAACCCAAGTATTATTTTTAATTAAAGCATTATATTCGTCAAGCATAGCTCATTGCCAGTTAGGATCTTTGATAGCTATGGCGTATGATTTGGGAAGAGGAGAAATGGTAGACACATGGAAATTGTAACGCGGGTTCTTTTTATTAGTACCAAGAAAAACGAGTGACCATAGGGTGAGTTGATGTTTGGTTTGGGCGAGTACTAGGTGCAGGTGAGTTTGTCACGGGAGGGGTGGGTTGATTGGTCTGGAAAGAGGGAGTAGGGCTGGAAGTAAGTGGAAGTTGTGTGGGAGTTGGGCCGGTTGTAATGGATATGGGAGATGAGGGTTGTGTGGTTTGGGTAGTTGTAGCATGAGAGGGTGTTGATGTGGGAGAAGTGGGTTGTGGTGTAGGTGTAACAATGACAGGGGCCGGTTGTTGGAGAATTTGTCGAGCTATTATGTTTGGAGTGGTGTCAAGAAATGTGTAGGAAGGAGCATCATTTTGTGTGACTGAGCCGTATGGGAAAATGGTCTCGTCAAAGGTGACATTACGAGAAATGACAATTTTGTTGGTGGTAAGGCTTAGGCAACGAAAGCCACGATGGTTGGATGGGTAGCCAAGGAAAATACAAGGAGCGGATCGTGGGCCAAGTTTATGATTGGTGTCGATGTGGACATAACACAAACAACCAAAAACACGTAAGGACGTGTAGGTGGGTTTTGTGTTATAAAGGCGAAAGTGAGGTGTATCGTTATTGATGGCGGTAGATGGTAAAATGTTCAAGAGGTAGGTGGCCATGTGAAGAGCTTCGACCCATAAATGAGGAGGGAGATGGGCTTGAAAAGGTAAGGTACGGATAAGGTTATTAATTGTCCGAATCATACGTTCGGATTTACCGTTTTGTTGAGATGTACGGGGACACGAGAAGCGTGCATGGATGCCGTGTTTTGTAAATAATTGATGGAAAATGGTGTTTTCAAACTCACAACCATGGTCACACTGAAAAGCTTTAATTTCCGCATTAAATTGAGTTTTTACAAGAGAACGAAATTCAACAAATTTAGCAAAAGTATCAGACTTATTACGCTAAGGATATACCCACAAATAATGAGAAAAATGATCCAAAAAGATAACGTAGTATTTAATACCACTTTGACTTGGAAGTGGGGATGTCCACAAATCCGAATGAGCAATATCGAAAGCAAAATTAACTACAATATTTGAAATAGAAAATGGAAGCCGCACATGCTTGCCAAGTTGGCAAGCATGACAGAGTTGGGGAGACTTC
The DNA here is from genome assembly GCA_910596185.1 of Chrysanthemum makinoi. Taxonomy (NCBI): domain Eukaryota; kingdom Viridiplantae; phylum Streptophyta; class Magnoliopsida; order Asterales; family Asteraceae; genus Chrysanthemum; species Chrysanthemum makinoi. Next base: position 233,903,206 of record OU343220.1, on the reverse strand, counting down.
ACTTTATTACACAAAATACTATTATTTGAAAGTAAAGAACGTAGCACTTCATTTCCTGGATGTCCAAGTCGTTGATGCCACGTATGATGACTAGCAAGAAAAGCTTGTGGGTCAGATGTAAGCATGGTGACAGGATAAAGATCTCCGGTGCTATGCTCGCATCGGACTTGAGCCCTAGCAGTCAAATAATCCTTCCATGAGAAAAACAAAACTCGTCAAATTCAATAGAAACTTTATTATCACGGGTAAATTGACGTACGGAAATTAAATTTTTGACAATATGTGGAGTAATTAAAATATTATGAAGATGAAGGGGACGGTGAGGGTTAGGCAACAAACTATGGCCCGTGTTGGTAAAGGGAATGGAGTTACCGTTACCAACAAAGACAGATGGATAGATGCTTTTATTATAAATAGTACTAAGATTATTTGCATTTGAATTTAAATGTGAAGACGCACTTGTATCCATATTCCACCTGGCGTCTCCGAAATCCTGAAGAGTCAAGGTGTTAAAGGCTTGCGGGAGAAGAGTTTCTTGACCATTGTAACCCGCAAACAAACCCGGACTATGTTGTGCAACACATTTGTTAGGCGGACGGACATTTGGGCAATGAGCGATGCAGAGCTGAAGGTGGGCACGAGGGGTTGGTATTGTCTTTGAAACCGAGGTGTGGGGAGGGTTATTGGACCGTTTGGACTTAAAATTCTGCTGCTGGGCCTCTAATATTCTTTGTGCCTGAGTGAGATTATTAGCTAAACCATATTGGGCTAACATTTTTTGTTGGGCCTGAACAAGTTGCACTAGTTGTGCCTGACCCAAACTATGAAGATTATTGCTAATGTTTGTAACAGTAGGTCCACCATTTACATTGTATGGTTGACGTGAGTAATTGGAAGACCACAGGTTATGCGCATGAGTGATAGAAGCATTATTTTTCATGTTATTTCCATGCCTGAAATCGGCAACCAGTTCCCCACTTACAAAGACCCGTTCGAGCAAAGTGACGACACACATTTTGAGAAGTGTTACCACATGTGTCTCGGGGTCTAGTGTCACGGTTCGAACTCTCGGCTAGTAAAACAGTTGGGGCCGAAGAGGTGGTTAAATCAGTCGAGGGTGTAGCTTTATGTTTAAGGCGAAGGTCCTCGGTGGTTACCATTGACCTAACCATATCTAAGTTTGGAAACGGGCCACGGTGAGCAATAATCCCAGCGACGTGAGCAAAACGGTCACTCAAGCCATTAAGGGCATACGTGACGAGGTCATCATCATTCATGCGTGAACCTAAATCGGCTAGAATGGTAGCAATTGATTTGATTTTACCAAAATATGCATCTACGGTCATGCCTTCTGGTTAAGAGCCTAGTTCCCCACGAAGGGGAACGGTTTTGGTCCTTTTGTTGTCAAGAATATGTTTTCAAGAAAGGTCAAAACATCTAAGTTTTAGGATTAGCCTTAACAAGTCTAGCAACAATCACCTCACTACAAGTTAAGAAAATCCAAGCTTTGACTAACGAATCTACCTTTAACCATTCCATAGTAGGTGGAGCAACGGCCTCGGCACTCGTAGATGCTTCCTTGGGTTGGATGTGATCAAGAATCTCCAAGCCTTCGCATTGAGTTTTGAAGAAAAAACACCAAGACGAGTAGTTCGCTTTGGTAACATCAAACTTTATCGGGATTAGACTGGGAATTGATGGTTGAACCGCGAGCATCTTATCGGATTGTGAGATGATGGTGGGAGGAGGTACGTTTGTATTGACCATGGTTATGTTGTTTGTATGATGGTAATCGTGAATGGTAGGGTAGTATGCAAGATAAATGGCAGTATTGTATACGTGAAAAATAAAGGATTAATTGTTGTGGGACATGAGCATGTATGCAATGATAAATGAGAGCATGAAAGTTGATTGTGGAGGATATTACTGTGACGACAGTATGCAAGGAGGTAGGGAAAAAAATGGGTTTAGGGTTTTGGAGAGGATCGTGGCTGTGATACCATGTAAAGTGTAATGTGTTTTGTTAATTCATAATGAAAAGGTTTATTACAATATATACACCGAGAAACACATGAGCTTGACCCAATATACACAAAATACTATCTACTAATATTATCTACTAACATGGGCTTGAATGTTCAAATCACTATCTTTTTCAATATACCACAATTAGATAAACAATAGTTGTATTAGAAAAAGTAATTCGGAGTTTAATAGTTAAGAAAAGAAAACATTGTTGTTATACTACCTATGTGAAGCAAGGTGCAAAGTATCAAAATCCAAAACACAATTTTAAAAATTAATAAAAGGCAAGTACGAAGTACATATAAATATAATAACTTGGGTTTAAATGTTGGACCAAAAACAAAAACTTGTGATTGGCGCCTCCTACCCTCCATATATAAATTCCATTACATGATGATTATGACATAGTCAAAACTCAACTTCCCATAACACCACACGTTTTTCCATATTGATTTTTGGCTTCAATTCCTTTCAACCACCTAAAAATAACTGTTTGTTATCATTATTATTATCATTAACCCATTAACCCAAATCAACCCATCAACAAAAAAACTTAGTCAAATTTGGTGCCACATGCCCATCTTTTATCCTTATTTTTTTGCTCTATTTTCTCTATATTAATAATGATTAGGTCAGATTTCAATCTTTTTAAATACCCTTTTCGATTTTTCACAGTTTACAGTTGATTAGTCGATTCGATATTAAAAAAGAAAAGGAAAACTCTGTTTTTTTTCTTGATGTTATGTCTCTGTTTTCCCCTGTTTTCTTTGCTTCAATTTGAATTCTTTAATAATGGTTAAATGGGTCAGTTCTTTTTCACAAACTTGAATTACCCTTTTGGAATTATGGATTCTGTTCTTGAGTTTTTATGGTTTTATGTGTCTGCTTATTTTCTTCCATTGCTGAATTGTATCACAAGGTATTTAATCTATATGAAATATTTATTAAGTACTGTATTAGTATTATTTATATGTGTAATTATTTATTGGGTTGTTTTAAATTGTAGGTTTGTAGTAAATGGTGGTACTTCAAAGGTGGTATCAAGTGATTTGAAGGATGAGTTAAAGGAACCAATGGAGGAAAAAAGTGAAAAATTGGAATATTTAAGTGATTTAAATGATGAAAAAGATGATGAAAAGAATGATGAAAAAGAAGATGCGAATGAGTTTTCGTTTACTTTTAAGTTTCCAACTTTTGAGGAGTTTAGTATGAAGCAAAAGAATGTTAATGGAGATGTTGAGTTAACTGAGGTTTCTTTGGAAGCTAATGAAGTTAATTCGAATGCCAATGATGAGATTGTGCTAGATGAGTTTCAGTTACCAAAGGTTTCTTTCGAACCTAGTGAAGTGATTTCGAGTTTGGGTGATGGCTTTGTGTCAGATGAGTCTCGGGTGGTTGATACTCAAAAAGGGTATGCACTTTAAAATAACAAATTATTTATTAGAATGATTATTGTTTTTTTATAGTTTTTTGGAATATAATTTGGTTTTCGTGTAGGTCTGTCCATGTTTCGGATGATGATGTTGAAGATGAAGGTGTTAGTGAATATGTTGATATGCCAAAGGTTTCATTCGAAGCTAGTGAAGTCAATTTGAGTTCAAATTATAGGTATCCGTCAGATGAGTTTCTGGCCGTTGATACTCAGAAAGGGTATGCACTTTAATAACAAATCATGTATTGGAGATTTAGAATGTTCATTGTTTTCTTAGAAATTTTATGTAACATTATTTGGTTTGCGTGTAGGTCTGTCCATGTTTCCGATGATGATGTTGAAGATCAAGAAGGTGTTAGTGAACGTGTTGATTTACCAAAAAATTCATCTGAAGTTAGTGAAGTGAATTCGTGTTCAAACGACATGTTTGTGTCAGAAGAGTTTCGGGTGGTTGATACTCAAAAAGGGTATGCACTTTAATAAAATATTATTATTATAATGTTTACTATAGGTTTTTTGGTATATAATTTGGTTTTCGTGTAGGACTATATATGACTTGGATGATGATACTGAAGATCAAGAGAGTGTTAGTGAATATATTGATTCACCTGAGGTTTCAGTTGAAGCTAGCGAAGTCAAATGGAACACAAATGATGTGTTTGTGTCAAATGTTGATGCTCAAGATAGGTTGTCCCATGTGTGGAACGAGGATTATGATAATCATGAAGGTGTTGATGAGCCAATGATACTTGGAAGTTTAAATGAGAAAAAGATCGGAGAAGTTGAGGAAAAGGAAGAGACGGATATGTTTAATGAAGAGGAAATGCAAAACGATATTGATGAAAGTTTTAGTTTATCTCCTGAGTCGAACTTGGATTCAATTAGTTCGAATTCTCTTGATTCACCAACAAGTGATTCAAATGAAGATGGGTTCTTGTCGGATGGGTATTTTGAAGTAGAATTAGATGAGTTAGAGCGAAAAGTTTGGAAGAAATCTGAATTCTTATCCGAGACTGATTTTGTTTCAAAATCAAGAAACATTACAGAACCTGGAAAGACAAATGCTAATGTGAATGAGAATGAGAATATTTTGTCAACTGATGCAACAAACAAGTTGGAATCTTTGTGGGAACATCAAGAACTGATTGAGCAGTTACAGATGGAGATTAAGAAGGTTAAAGCCATTGGACTACCAACAATTTTTGAAGAATCAGAGTCGCCTCCGAAGATTATGGAGGAGTTGAAACCATGGAAGATTGAGGAGGCATACCAACACGGTGGAGGTGGAGGGACGATGAGTGAAGTTCACAAATTTTACAAGACCTATAGAGAACGTATGCGAAAATTTGACATCTTCAATTACCAGAAAATGTATGCTATAGGTACACAAATCCATCTTTATCTTCATATTTGCTATAATGCTACTATTAAATTACTTAACTTAGAGTAATAACTTCTAAGCTGGGTGTTTGGATGTGCATTTTAAAATGATCATTTCACTTAAAGTTGGTCACATAAGATTATCCAAATTTTCTTAACTTAAGGTACTCTGAAAATCAGAATAATAATCGTTTTACACGCACATCCAATCTTCCCAGTTCCATACCGCTTATGTGCTGACCTCTAGGATATTCAACGTCATGCTTAGGTATTGTACTCAGTTTTTGCCAAATCCTTTGAATTGACCATCACGACTAAAAGCTTAACATCACATATAAACACCCCTTAGCGCCTATGAGAAGTTAAGTTCAAGTAGATTTCTAATATAGAAAAGCTAACTTAAACAACTAGTAATATAATAAACTAACGATAGAAACATTCAAGGGCATTGGCAACACATTATGTGCTATTGTTGCTGAGCGTTGCAGCCTATCTTTCGTGATAGGTAAGTTTAGGTGAAATAAAAATGGAAAGTGAAAGGGGCCCATTATATCTGGTTAGGTGGGTTTAAGAGAAACACGAAAACTATGCAACTTTTCAGGTCTAAGAATGATGATCTTATAGAATAGATAAAGGTATCTTTTGGTAGTGGGGAACAAGATGAGAGTTTTGGTATGTTGTTTCATCAAACTATGATGTAAAAAACTTTAAGGTATCATCTTCATAGAAATAATAAAATCAAACAAATAGCCTATCAAACAGTTTCATACATAAAAAATCACAAATTTAGCTTCATTTTTTTTTTGTCTATCTTAAGTTAGAATTTAATTTCTAAAGTATTGAATAACATTTATCACTCTATGCGCGTGCATACCTTCACATATATGTAAAATATATGAAATTTTGTGTTGGTTGTTGTAGTGCATCACTGAATGATTTGTGTACTCTCAAATGAGTTTTCAAAAGGCATGTTCCACCATCTGATTAATGGGGCAGGGGACAAGACAGATGACAGTATACAAAGCACTTAATATGTTCTTGCAATCCTTATAGATTGGCACTCATGTAGGGATGTGAATGGCTTTTCATGAAATCTTGCTATATGTTTATAATAATGAGAACAGAAACATATCATAATCTGCATGTTTTGACCAATTTACGGTTTCTAGAGAAAGTTGATAATATAAAATTATGCTTAGAAAATTCTTACCAACATAACAATCCCACCAACCTAACAAGATCTTGTTACCGTCGAAACACCGACTAAGGTTTGGATCTTCATTTAAAATCATGATAATCAGTTTTGACTTTCGTGTGTTTTAAAAAAGTGGATCAAGATTGTGTTTTCTTACTAGCTGCTAGAAAAATCTCGTTTTTTTCAGATAGTATAACCAATTAACTATTTCTAAGTGTTAACTGATTATTTGATTTCGATATTTTAAGCATCACTTAAATTATCATACCTACCGGTTGGATAATTTTTTTATCTGACTTCTTTTTTTAGTAGCAAGTTTACCAAAGTGAATTTAAGCAATAGGTTTTCACTTGCATGCCTAGTCAGCTCTTAAAAGGATTGCTTTGCTGTCATGTAATTGTCATGTAGCCTACTTTCTAATATTATACTAGTAATTGGTTTCTTTAATGTCACTCATTAGAGACCCCACAAAATCTTGTCTGGTACTGTGATTGTTGTTGATCTGTTGAGACAGTTTACCTAAGTGAATCTTAGTCATGGTTTTAACTGTTTACTGAGTTCACAGTAAAAAGTAAAAAAAAGGAAGAAAGAAAGAAAGAAAGATGTTTACTGTTCTTGATAATTAATATTCTGATTTCAATGTAAAGGAATTCTCCTACATTATTGAGATAAGTGTAAAATTACTAAAATATCTTAGGTAATTAGCGACTGATGTTTTTTTAGAAATCAATTATTCCTTGTATCTTATAACCAAGTGATTGAAGATACGAGAATTGTGGTAAAAATAGATGTCTGGTGATTTTAACACTCAGATTTTGACCTTGACAGGATTTTTACAGTTAAAAGATCCTCATCAGTCATCTTCGATCTCGTCATCGCTTCCTGAAATAACAACACTTCTTAGCCAAAGTTTTAGAATGAACAAAGGTAAAAAGCATGAAAACGACCCAACAACTAAGTTTATCAAAGAACTACAAAGTGATCTGGAAGTTGTGTATGTTGGTCAAATGTGCTTGTCATGGGAAATCCTCCACTGGCAATACGAAAAGGCGTTGGATATATGGGAATCTGACCCACGTGGGGTCCGGAGATTCAATGAGATATCTGGAGAATTTCAACAATTTCAAGTGTTGATGCAAAGGTTTATAGAGGATGAACCTTTTCAAGGTCCAAGAATCCAGAATTATGTTAAGAATCGATGTGTTTTCCGTAATCTTCTTCAAGTTCCTGTGATCAGAGGTGAGCAAAATGATAATTTAATAATGTTATGAAATTTGGTGTTTTTTTTGTTATTTATCATGAATAATTTGCAGATGATTATTTGAAGAAGAAGAAGTGAAGCTGTATATGATATTACGAGTGAAGTGCTAGTTGAGATCTTGGAAGAATCAATACGCTTATTCTGGCGATTTGTTCGTGCTGACAAGTATAAAAGGCAAACACCCGTTGAGTTTCAGAGACCTGAGGACCAGCAGCTCTTTGTGGATCTCCAGAAAGATTTACACAAGGTTAGACCATGAGATTTTCACTCACACACTATACAAAATAATTAGGGAACATTACTTTCAAAATCAACTTTTAAGGGACCTATATAACGTTTATAGTAAGATTAAACTCTTATTTAGTTGTAAGCTCGTAACAAAATCCTTTAAGTGTTCACTTTGAAGTAGGTCCCCTGAAATAAAAATGAACTGAAAGGACGTTCTGTTTATGTCCAATTTGCACCAAATTAACTGGTTCCACAAATTGTTTTACCATCTTTCTATGCTTAAAAGTGTTTTAAGTTTAGAAGTACACAGCTTACTCTTTTATAGAGAATCTTTATTGACCATATTGCCACGCTTAAAAATGTTAATCTTGACTTTTTCAATTTTAGCCAATATTGGCAAGTCTTCATATTCTGCGTGTACAAGTTTCACTCATTGTTTACGTTCTTAAGCATGTAAAGTTAAACTCATTTTACACACTTTTAAGAATACTGTTTTACTCTTCCCACTTAAACACCTGTGAATGATAAATGTTATCTACTCACTTGAGACTTCCGAGAAAACTAAGGAAGTACACACTTCTTACACCATGTAGCCTGGATAACTAGAATAATCTATTGTAACAAAATCATGAACCCACTCAATACGAATATATAACAATAACAGAAAAAAAAAAAAGAACGAGGGTGATATTTTAACACTTTTTAATGAATTTGCAGAAGGAAAGGAAGCTGAAAGACCACTTGAGACGCGGGAATTGCATACTAAAGAAGTTAAGACAATGTAGAGAAGACGACGAGACAGAAGATCAAGTGCTTTACTTCTTTTGTCAAGTAGATATGAAATTAGTTTCAAGGGTCTTACAAATGTCTAAATTAACAACTGATCAATTAGTATGGTGTCATAACAAACTAAGTGAAGTTAGTTTTGTGAACAAGAAGATTCATGTAGAACCCTCATTTTTGCTCTTTCCTTGCTAATATTTAGGTCTAATGTACGTAGCCACCGTACCCTTTGTGGTGTATAATATTTTGTTCTTTACACATATTTAGGCAATGTATTGGTATCATTGATGTTCACCATTAGTCTTTTAAAACTAGTTTGACATGTGGACTGATCACGTATGACCCCCCTGGCACCAATACGGGTCAGACGCGGACCTAGCACGAGTATGTAATACTCCCGGCACCCACATAGTTGTTGCGGACCAAATACATACCCGGCAATGGCCACTAAGCCATTCGCGGACGATCTCCGAGCAAGGACACCGTGCCCCATGTAAAGGAAAGGAATCTTCCTAGGTCGGATGTCTGCAACTGCGGTCCCCAAAGAGCGGGACAACTCGCCCAAAAACATCACCATCACAACAAGAGGACAAGCTCTGCGGTGACTTAAATGACCTTGAGAACCGACGAAAGGTCAACCATATAAATAGGGTCTCACCTCTATTCAAGCGGTATGGATACACACTCTCTCTCTAGAATTCACTTCATCTCTCTAAAAACTATCACTTACTCTCATGGGAGGTTGACCGCGGAACCCGTTAAGTGGTGAGATAACGGTGTTGGTTTTCTTAGCTGACTAGCAATCGAAGATTTCACTTAATACAAGATCTATTCTCCGAAGAGTTAGCTTACACTAATCCTCGTAGGAGAAGCGCCCAGAATTGTATTAACATGGACGCCGGGCTGGATCTAGTTTTTCTCTGGGTCTAGTTTCTTGCTAGATTTCTTAAAATTAAGTTAGAATTGCCGCTGTTAAAAAAGGATGCCATGCAGGGTCAACCCGTTTAATACAGTTCTAATATGTCTAGTTTTGGATCACAGGTGGGTTGTGGGCGAAAATTGTACCGATGAGTGGATGGCAGGTGGATAACGGGTAATGTATACTCATCACGGGTAAACTGTCGACACCCATTTAAAATACCCATGGGTGTACCCGTCATATGACACAGTGACAAAAGTTGTTGAAGAAGTAGGATACTGAAAGGGCCAAGCGACTCGAATTTTGTGTTTTGCTAAGATGTTTTAAACTATTTTACTTTATCTATTGAAATGAACTACTATGACTGTGATTTGTTGTAATGATTTTTAATTTAATAGTTTCATACATATTTTTAGTTATTTTGTGAACTTGATGTTTGGCTAATTGATATAGTCTTATTACACACTTTCATAGTTAGTTTCATATCATGATTTTTTTTTTGCATTTAATTAACCCATGGGTTTATCTGTGGGTAACAGATACTCGAGGGCATGGGCATGGGTAGAAAACTGTACCTACTAGCGGGTGACGGGCATGTGGCCTCTAAGATTGGTGATCGTGGTTCATTCTCATTCTTCTTATCTTAATTATAATCATATCCTTGATAACCGTTAATTGTAATCATATGTTCTTCCTCTTCAGTTTATAGAAGATGAAAATGCTAAATGAAAAACTTAACCAACCAAGCCACAAACTCTTGATGGGTTTATAACTTTATGTACAAATAACTAGGGCTGAGCATCGGGCCAGAACCGAACCGAACCGACCCGAACCGACAAAACCGAAAACCGAAAATCATGAAAAGCCTAAACCGAAACCGAACCGACGGGCCGTCGGTCCGGTTCGGTTTTGTGTCGGGCCGTCGGTTCGGTTCGGTTTAGGTGTATTTAAGTGTATTTTTGTCGGTTTTGGGTCGAACCGAACCGAACCGAAACCGAAAACACGTAAAACATGAAACCGAAACCGAACCGACGGGCTGTCGGTTCGGCTCGGTTTTTGTCGGTTCGGTCGGTTTTGTCGGTCCGATTCGGTTTTTGACCTTTGATGCTCAGCCCTACAAATAACCATGGTCGGATCCAAAAATCTAACCAATGTGCACTTTTTTTTGGAGCGGCAAAATGTTGCTTATAACGCTATGCAGTATGCACGTGTATACCACATTCCTCAAGTATGTCCGTCCCTGCAAAGAACCGGGCACAAACAAAACCCACTTTATAAAGATTGGTTGAACTTGATATTAGAGCGCAACTGAGTCTAACTATACTAAAAATGAACTTGATTCCATTCAAATTGAGTTCAAATAAAAATTAATTAGTGCTATAGGCTCGAAAGACATATATATTAGACGTAGATGGCTCAAGCTCTGTTGTGAGCTTTGGGTCCGTTAGGGTTTTTAGAGTTTCTAGTAGATTCTATGTAATTGCATTATAAATAACGTATCAATAATACAATATCTCTTATGCGGTTTCATTATCGGAGCGGGTCTGATCCTCAGACCTAGGAGGCTAAGTTGAGTCGCTTTCTTTATTGCACCTTGTCAAACCCTAGCCGCCACCATTTATCCTTTAAAAAAAAAGTTTGTTATGCTTTGCCTTTATTTTTGTTTCTTTGCTTTTGTTGCTGCTGCAGATGAAGATTTGTCTCCGCTTGCTGTTGTCGGATGTCTTTATCAACAAATATGTTATTTGCTTTTGCTCTTGCTTTTATTTGCTTTTGCTACTACTTGAAGAATTGCTTCCGCTTGTTGCCGGAATTCTTCATCAACAAATTGTGTTTTATTACTTTAATGTTTTTTTTAGTTTTGTAATCCAATTCGAGTTTTTGCGATTTCGCTGCTCGGATTGCGGGAGAGTATTAGACGTAAATGTCCCAAGCCCCGTTGTGGGCTTTGGGTCCGTTAGGGTTTCTGGTAGATTTTTCTTAATTGCGTTATAAATAACCTATCATTAATAGAATATCTCCTACGGGCTTTCATTATTCAACAATATATAGAGTCGAGTCATGAGAACGGTGTAGTTTGGTAGTGTTCTTTTTTCGCCCCCAATGCAGTAGTTATAACTCGTTACTAAATTCTTTTTTCGCCCCCAATGCATCCTGGTCATGTCTGGTCGCCGGAGAGAAAAAATAACGTATAACTACTACCCAGGTCACCAGTGCCACGTCAGCTTTCTCTCTCCGACGAACCCGGACATGACGGATGCCATAGTCGATGGTAGTTTTTTTTTTTTTTTTTTTTTTTTATTCAAACATATTAAACATCAAATTTAAATTCATTAAAATTAAAAAGATTACAGTACGAAATTCAAATAAACATTAAAAACAATACGTAAATTATTCAAATAACGTTAAAAACATTAAAAAAAATCTTCATCGTCTTCCTCATCGTCATAGTCACTATCGACTTCATTCTCTTCATTGACATGATTTTGTCGATTTCTCCAAATGTGTTCGATCAAATCAGATTTGAGGTGTTGATGAGTTGATGTGTCCATTAGCTCTTGAGTAACTACTAACGATTCTTCATGCGATCTTAAGGGATCATGATCTTAGTGTCCCTCATCTTCGAACCATGTAGGACATATCGCTCGCTGCTTGTGTCGAACGATCATATTATGTAATATGATACATGTATACATAATATATTGGATATCCTTTTTAAACAACCCTCGAGCAGGAACTTTAAGCATTTTCCACTTCTTCTTCAACACACCAAAAGCCCGTTCCACATCTTTTCTTGCTGCTTCGTGCTTGCTCTTGTACAATATTCTTTTTTCATCACCTGTGGGAGGATTTGAAATGGACTTCATAAGAACGGACCATTGTGGATATATCCCGTCAGTAAGATAATATCCCCTTTTATAAGCCACGTCGTTAGCCTCGAATTCAAGGTTTGGTGCTCTCCCAGATTTGATATCATTGAAAGCGGGAACGACGTAAAACGTTACGTCGTTATTCATTCGGAGACACCAAAATACGCATGCCAAATCCATAAATCTTGGGAAGCGACCGCTTCCAATAAAATGAATGGATGTGGCCGTGATCACCCCTAGCATATTGAGCTCTCAAATTATTTGGGCAATTCTCCCACTCCCAGCTTGTAAAATCAATGTTTCCCATCATCCCAGGAAAGCCATGCTTATGCTCGTGATGAGCATATAATCTTTCAAGGTCGAATCACGTGGGCTTTCGCAAATACCGGCACCATATAACTCCATGATAACCTTGCAAAACTTACGGAGACATTCACGGGATGTTGTTGCGGCCACTTGCCAATTCTCGTCAAGAGAATCAGGAACGGCCGCGTATCCCAATTGACGAATGGCCGCAGTACAATTGACCAATGGGCTAATACTAGGTATGCCCCTAGCATCAAGAGTTTGTTGAAAATAAGGAGAATGATCAGTTACCTCTCGAACAATTTCTGTGAATAGTTCTCGGCTCATTCGGAACCGCCGACGGAATGTTCTTGCGTCGAACTGCGGGTTTTCGGAGAAGTATGCCGCCACTAAACGATTATGAGCACCCTCATGATCCCTACGTATGTACCTTCGTCGAACTTTTGGCTGTGATGCTTCGTAAGCCTTTCAGGCAAAATCCGTAAACTCCACAAACTCACTAAAAACTTCTTCATCGTCGGAAGACGAAGAAGAACCGAATAAAAGCTCGAACGACATATTAAAGAATGTGTTTGAAGGTATTGAGATAGAATTATTGATTGAAATTGTGTGTTTTAGAAATGTGTTTGAGTTAGTACTTATAAAGTGTTAAAGTTTTTTTTTTTTTTTTTTTTTTTTAATGCCCAAACGGGCAAAAAAGTTGGAAACGTTTTAATTTTGAAATCGGTTGAAATTTCACCCGATGTTGCATTTTTTGGCTACTCGACCGATGTGTCGACCGGACTCCACAATCGACTTGACCGATTTATACATCGGTCGTCGATCAAAAATCCAGGTGACCAACCGATGTGTGAGGCGTGACTGTGCCCCAGCCTAAGAATCGGTAAAAAATTTTAGGGCCCTGTTCGAAATTATATAATGAGGCCTTTCGTTAAGCAATGTTATATATAAAGTGTCACCGTTTATAAGATATAATGCAATTAGTTATCTAAACGTTCTAACATATTACTTATTTAAGATATTTTCCTATCTAAATATTTTTTTCTTCGTGAAAAATATGTCTACACATGCATATGATTATTAAAGGGACAAATTTTGGGGCGCTAAAAATTCTGAGACGCTGAACGGTCGCTCACCTTGCACACCTTCAAAGACGGCCCTCGTAGTAATTATAACTCTTTACTAAATTCTTTGTCCTTGCTTAATAATAGTAGTTATTTTCGCCCCAACGTAGTAATTAACTGTACGTTGCTTAGTTTTTCTTTTCAAGTCTTAGAGAACATATGAAAAAACTAAGGGGGTGTTTGGTTCGCCGTAATCCGCCGTAATTGGATGTAATTGCAATTTGATTACATTACGTAGTCTGTTTGGTTCGCAGAATGGAGGGAATGTAATTCAGATTACATTACGTAGGCTGTTGGCTTGCGTTGTAATTGTAATTCAGTCATTCCAATTACATCCAAGGAGGGAATTCAGATTACATAGGATATTGGATAGAAAGTTTTGAATTACGTTGTAATTCAGAATTTTATTATTATTATTATTATTATTATTATTATTATTATTATTATTATTATTATTATTATATAAATACTAAAATAATAAAATTTATATAATAATAATAGTAATAATTATTATTATTATTATAATTATAAAAATTTTATATATTTATTATAATAAAAGTTATATAATAATAATAAAATAATAATAATAATAAATATTTAATATAAATATTAAAATAATAATACTTATATAATAATAATAATAATAATAATAATTATTATATTTTATTAATAATAATAATAATAATAATAATAATAATAATAATAATAATAATAATAATAATAATAATAATAATAAAATAATTTAATAATAATAATAATAATAATAATAATAATAATAATATTATTATTATTATAATAAAAAAATAATAATAATAATAATAATAATAATAATAATAATAATAATTAAAATTATAAGTATTTATTATAGTAAAATTTCTATAATAATATTAATAATAATAATAACTATTATAATAATAATAATAATAATATTATTATAATAATAATAATAAATATTAAAATAATAATATTTATATAATAATAATACTAATAATAATAAATATTCATTATAATGATATTTTTATAATAATTATAATAATAAAATAATAAAATAATCTAATAATAAAAATATTTATTATTATAATAATATTTACATAATAATAAAAATAAATAAAATAAAATAATAATAACAATATAATAATAATAATAATAATAATAAATAAAATAAAATAATTATTAAAATAATAATATTTATAAAATAATAATTATTATTATATTTATTATTTTTATTATTATTATGTTAATATTTAATTATTATTATTATTATTATTATTATTATTATTATTTATTTTATTATTATTATTATTATTTATTATTATTATTATTATTATTATTATTAAGTTTTTTTAGTTTTTGAATTAAATTACGTTGAGATCCAAGTAAACACAATGACAGAATACATCAATTACAATTACAACACATTACAATTACAACACATTTCAACCATTTGAATTACAATTCATTGAAATTACAATTCTTTTGACAGATTACAATCCTTTCAAAACATACTGCGAACCAAACGCACCCTAACTCTAACTTGAAATTATTCAAGTGTAGATTTTGTGTAACACCATGCAAGTAGTTTGGTCGAAATACTTTGTGAAAGTGCATTCAACACTATTCACAGTTTAAGTAATAAGTCGATTATTGATTACTAGCGGGTAGAATGCCGCGTTGCAGCGGCGGGTACCCTGAAGTAAAAGTTTCCGGTGAATTATGTATTTTTGTTTATTATGTTTTTTTGACAAGAAATTTACGGATATCAAGAATTTTGTTTAACCCGTGCCCGTTCGGGCTCGACCCCGTTTGGGCTCGACTTCGTTTGGCCCGTGCGCGTTCGGGCTCGACCCCGTTTGGACTGTACCCATTTGAGCTCGGGCTCATTTGGCCATTTGCCCGTCCGGTTTTGAATATTTGTATAATGTGTTTTATTATTTGTATTAGTGACATTTAATGCAGGAATTGTGTTTAAGTTGGTTGTACAATATGCTTGATAATTTGTATTTCTTGTGTAAGGGGTGTTTTAATAAATGCATTAATTGTATTTATTGACCAATTAATTAATTGACTATGTTAAATATCTTGACCACATTAATATTGTTTTGTATTTTGTACATTAAGCTTTAAGACTTGTAAGTCTTAAAATTAAGATTGATGAGAAAGATCATTAATAGTGCATTGTGTATTGTACAATATGCTTTGTATTTTGTAAGTCTTCATTTTAAGACCATGAGGAGAGATGTTCATTATTTTATTATAAGTAGTATAGATTACGAGTTAACATTTCAAAGCTCGATCCACTTTGTTCGAGTCGAGTTCATTTAGTCTAACATTAATTATAACGTCAGGACCAAACCTAGTCAAATTAACTCAACTCATTTACATCTCTACTCAATACGATCTCCAAATCTACCACCAACACGATCACCAGAAATAGGTGATACGCGAAACAGGACTAATGTGACGAAACAAGTCAAAAAATAGATCTTTTAGTTGTTTAGTACTTGCTATTCTTAGAAAATCTTGAGCAAAATGATAAAGAGTTGGAGTTTAAAAATACACTTGTCATACATTCTTAGTTACGTGCCGAAAAACACCTATACAGTGACATCCCATGTAGCCATCATCACCGATACCCCCTCCTACTATAAATATCACTCACCACACAACACAACTCCACACCACCATCCATAGCAGCTAGAAATTCCAATAACAAAAAAAAAAAAAAAAAACATAATCAAAGATGAAGAGATCAATGGGTGTTGCTATGTTAGCAATGATAACCATGGCTCTGCTCGTGGCGCAGCCAAGTGAAGCGGTTAGTTGCGGTGAGCTTGCTAATATGATCTCACCATGCCTAAACTACTTGAGATCAGGTGGTTCACCAGGCGCTTCATGTTGTGCTGGTGCCAAGAGGGTTCAAGGTGCCACACGTAGCAAAGCAGACAGGCGAGCCGCTTGTAAATGTGCCAAGAGCGCCGCTGGCCAGTATAAAGTTAACCAGAACTATGCTGCTAGTCTTCCTTCTAAGTGTGGTATCTCCACCCCCATTCCTATCAATCCCAGCGTCAACTGTGACACGTGAGTAGCTATAATACTTGTGTGAATATATATGTTATTAATTTGTCTAGTTAAGGTTATAAGGTTTTGATGATTAATTAAGTATTTACGTTAATTATATTTTGTTCGACGGTGCAGCATTGCATGAAGCGGTGGTTATGATCGAGTCGCTGGAAATGAATAAAGGCGCAATGAGCTACGCAGTTCTGTGGATTATCAGTGCCGAAATAAATAAACTAGTTGTATTTCTTTTGTTGTATAGATCGAGTCTGGAGTTTGGTATGGTATGGTATGTACATGGTTCAGCTAGTTCATGTCCTCTATGGACTTGGTTGATTAAATAAACCATACACAATTCTCGATCTATCTATCTATGTTTATATATATTTGTGTTTCTCTTGAAAGCGTTTGCTTAAAGTCCCCCAAAGAATAAACAACGATTCCAATAAGTTATACGTACAATGAAAACCATGCATAATTTTACCCGGTTTGAATCCGTGTGCAACCCCGTGGATTAGTAAGCCAAAAGTCCGGACACCATGATTGCAAAAAAAAAAAAAAAAAAAAACAACAACAATATGAATAAATATTGGATTTTAAAATATCAATTTATTACGCAAACATACGACAAACTTAGCGAGGAATAGAAAAATATGTGTACTTTAGTACTCTGTATTTATTTCTTTATAGGCCGTTTCAACCTTTCTGTTTCTGTTTAATGCAAATGAATGTTACGTGCACAAAAGATGTAGAATATCCCATAAAACACTACCGGATGTTTATTTGCAAGTGATCATAGTAATTTGAATCATCCAAACTAGATAATCAGTTAATTAAAATTGGTAATAGTTGGGCAATTTTACATTTATATATCCCAATGAACAATTTGTTACACTATGGTATAAACGATTCGACCTTTAAAAGTAATAACTTTTATTAAGTAATAACTAAAGTTGCTAGTACTTAACTCGAGCTCGTTCGAGTCGAGTTTTATCGAGCTTCGACTTCGAGCTTGAGCCAATAAAATGAGATCAAAGTCGAGCTTGAATTTATACTCGACTCGAGATATTATCGAGCTTTTCGAGCTTTTAAGTGACATACATATTTTTTCTATAAATTATATATTACTCCCTCCGTCCCAAAATTATTGTCCCATATTGATTTTTTTAGTCTTTCTTCTTCAACTTTGACCATAATTATTTTTGTTTGTGTTATATAATACTTGATGAAAACTATATGAATATATTAGGTTTTAAATGTATTTTCATTTGGTATAATTTTCATCAAGTATTATATAACACAAATAAATATATTAATGGTCAAAGTTGAACAAGAAAGACTGGTCAAAGTCAAACGAGACAATAAAAATGGGACGGATGTAGTAAGTATTATACGTAAAGTGTTAATCTTATTATGTATCGAGCTTTTCGGAACAAGCTCGAGCAGAATTCAAATCTTATCTCATATTTCAGTTTTAGTTAGTTTAGAAAACGCATCATAACAAATAACTTTTGTAGATTTTCAAGTCGAGCTCGAACCGAATGCAAACTTTCTTGAGCCGAGCTCAAGCTTCCCTCATGAAGGGTCATCGAGCTATCAAGTGGAGCTCGTGTGAAACATAATATTATCGAGTCAAGCCTGCCAATTCAAATTGTTTACGCGCTACTCCAAACTGGGGTTTTTTACCCCAGGCGCGCATGATCTGACATATAAAGAATCTCCGAAGGGTTGGCGGTTAGCTAAGTTGATTGTTGTACATTCACGAAGGAGCGGAGATCCTTGTTCGATATGCAGTCATATCTTTTGAGGGTCACCGCAAGTATACACTAACAGAGGCGGATCCATGTGTTATCAAGTGGTTTCCGGGAACCACCTTGGACAACGGAAATTTTTAGAAGCGATATAGAAATGTTTTTAGGAACCACCTTAGAAATTATTTGGGAACTACCTTAGAATTTCTTTTTGAAAAACACATCACTTTTAGTATAAAATATTCTTAGCCTAAATCCCAAATAGCCCAAAAAGATTAGTCCATTTAATAATGGGCAAATCGTATAAAAAGGTATTTTACTTTAGTTCGATTCTAATTTAAGGTACTCAACTGTTTTTTTCTCAATTTATGGTATTAACATATATATTAAACTGACTCGTAAACGACGTCGTATCTGTACGAACGGCTTCGTTTTTGTGATCCATCGGCAGGCTAACTTAGCCCATTAGTTGGTCTTGCGGCCCATTGCCCGTTTTCAGCCGAAGGCCAACGACTAATCCTTATATTATACGCTTATTTTCAGATTGGTATACGGTTAGGTGGGGTGGGACAGGTGTTAGCAATCGCTAATCTCTAACAGATCATCTATGGCTGGAACATCAAATGCTACAGCAAATGCCACTACAAATAATCCGCCTTCTGACAAAGAAGTTTCAGGACGCTCAATACTGGAAGATCATCATCAGTATTCTGCTTACATTTTCTAGCTTCAGATCTCAACGCTACTGACTGCAAGGTGAACGTTTTTTTCTTTTACTGCCTTTCCTTTTACATGAATGCATCAGCTGTACATAGTCGTTTGCATACATTTTTTTAGTTTTCTGTATATCGTTCATGCATGCTTTATTAGATATTGCCTTTTGGATTTCTACTTGCTTTATGTTTTGATTATGACATTCGTTACGTTAATGATTGCCATAAATTATAAGTTACCTTAGTGATCATATATTACAAGTTATGTCAGTAATTTATCTATGAAAACAAAACATAAAGCAGTACGTAGGGTTTCTTCTGTAAACAACCTTGGCCCTTCTGAAACTACGCCAGGCAATGTTTCCATTCATGGTTTGCCTCATCCTCAAACTGCGCCCGATAATGTTGCCACTCATATTTTGCCTCACCCTATCAACAACAAAGAGACAGCTACTCAGTCTGACAACATGGTTATAAGTCTCCATGACTTTAATGCTACATTTGTTGCCGGTACGAATACTTCCTGTTATGTTACTTTGTCTCAACGTCTGTGCACACCACCCGGTCCGAATAATGCTATACCTCAGCCTTTCGCACATGGCCATGCACAGTCAATGCAAAATATTGATCTTGGAAACTGCCATAGCACAAACGCGGAAACTTCGTCGAGTGTGCCAACTGATTTAAGCGCTACGAGGGGTAAAAGACCGTATACTCAGGCACTTTCTCCAAAGAGATTGCGTTTTGCTGATGCCGGCACATCATCATATATAACAAGTCAGTTGCTAAACTATCTTATGGGCATGCCAGCCTTACATTTTAAAAGCTAACTACTGTATTTGTCTTTGTTGCTAGATTCTGAGTATGATAGTGTATATAATGGCCTTTCACCTTACCAAAAATAGCAAAAAAACACCACCGACATTGCTGCAACACGGCCAAAAAGACCGCGGTTCACTCAAGGTATATAGTTTCTTATTTTCTTAACATGCACCCTTTTACACCGTTGTTTTTTTTAGTAACCATACTAATAATGGCTGATATGGTTCAGAACCGAGAAATTGTCCGCCCCATGTCAGTGGTGGAAACAATGGTCGTACATGGTCTAAGAAACCTCGCTTCATTCAAGGTACATAACTTTGGTTACTTTTATTTTTCTTTCTTTATTTTTAATTTTGTTCTCTGTTGCAAAATACAACACTGATTTCTTCGGAAATTGCAGTAACAATGTTGCTTTACTGCAGTGCCACCGCCTTCTATAGGTGAAACAAGCACACAGCCTATACCTGCACCCAGTAGGTGAACCCAATTTAGACAAGGTGGGTTTCACTTTTTTTAATTTTTTTTTTCTGCTTTCTTATTTAACAAAACCTTTCTTAATTTACTTTTACTTGCACAGTTTCTTTTTCTAAATTTACTTTGTATTTCTTTATGTTTATCCTTTTTAATATTTTTTGCTTTTTTTTATATTTCTTTTTATCATTTTTTTCCTTTCCTTCAACATATTGTTCACTGCATGTTTTATTTTACATATTTTTTTTTAGGCCCGCCAGCTACGTATGTTTGAATGGGCCGATGCGACCAGGTCTGCGCCTATTGCAACGCTTTGTTTTGGTACAATGAGCACCTAAAATCCAGCCGTGCCACTTTCACATAATACTCCCGGTGTTGCAACAACGGCGAGGTCAAATTAAACGCAACACAGGAATGCCCAGAGTCAATGAAAGAATTCTTTGCTGACATGCATTTCATAGAAAACATTCGTGCGTACAACCAAATGTTTTCAATGACATCTCTAGGTGCTGAAGTAGATCAGTATATTAACAGAGGCCAAGGACCGTATGTATTCAAGGTGTCGGGCAAAATTTATCACTGGATAGGCAGCATGTGCCCACCAGTCGGAAAACGACCAGCTTTTTTACAGCTATATATCTACGATACGGCAAACGAAGTACAAAATAGAATGTTTCTCTTTCCTAATAGCCAAAGCTCTTTAAGAAGAGATATTATAGAAGATTTGATTGAGATATTAGACAATAATAACCAACTGGTCCAGTTATTTCGAATTGCAAGGAATAAACTCGAAAATCGTGACATACCAGAGTTTAAGGTTAAGCTCTTTGGTGTGGTGCGTTCGAAGGAGCATGAGCTGCCAGCAGGAGATTCTATTGGTGCTATTGTCTACGAAGGTGGACCAGATGCTGAAACCAATTACGATGTTATCATTCAGAGGCACGGCGATACTCCACAAAGAATAGATAAGCTGCATCCTTTTTACATGTCCCTGCATTTCCATCTGATTTTCATTTATGGTGAAGAAGGATACCATTTGGGCCTCAAATTTCTAGATAGAGAAGGCGCACCACCTGAAAAAGACAAACAGGTGACCATACGCCTATCAGATACATGATCGACACGATGAATATTCAGTATTGACAAGAAGTGGGAGGTTATTTCAGGAGTATGTCGTAACAGCATACTGCAGCATTGAACAATAGCGAATCGATTTCATAAGAAAGAGGCAAAATGACATATGAAATGAGTTCTTGGCTGGTATACATGATGCGATTGCATGAGGCGATACTAACGAGTCAGATGTAGGGACCAAGATCATTTTACCAGCATCGTTTACCGGTGGCCCTAGGTATATGTACAGCCATTACTTAGATGCTCTTGCTATTTGCAGAGTACACGGAAATCCATCGTTCTTTATTACATTTACATGTAACGTAAACTGGCCCAAAATTGAAGAATACATGGAAGCTTTTCCACACGTAACCGTTGCAGACAGGCCATATGTTGTTGACAGAGTGTTTGAGCAAAAGATACATGAACTTGTAAAATTTCTGAGAGAACACTGGCCGTTTGGCGATGTTGAGGCATGTACTAGAGGTGTTACACCTACATTAACATATTCCTTACATGACAATGTGAATATATATGCTGATTACATTTTTTATTTGTTTCAGTTTTGTACACTGTCGAGTTCCAAAAGCGCGGACTGCCACACTGTCATCTGCTGTTATGGTTAAAAGAACAGTCACGGTTCCATAGAAATGAAGACATTGACAGATATGTGTGTGCAGAACTTCCAGATCCAATAACTGATCCTGAAGTTCATCGAGTTATCTCAGAGTTTATGATGCACGGCCCATGCAGCTTAGCAAATACATCTGCTCCTTGCATGAAACAAGGAAATGAATGTGGCGAAGGTTTTCCAAAGCCATATTGTCGTGATACTTTCATTGACAACAAAGGGTTTGTGCATTATCGAAGAAAAGATACAGGCGTAACCACTTTAAAGAAAAATGTGCACCTAGATAACGGCTATGTTGTTCCCTACAACACCTTGCTGTGTATGCGGTTTTACGAACATATCAATGTTGAATATTGTGAATGGACAATGCTGATAAAATACCTCTTCAAGTACATTTCAAAAGGCACTGACCGAATAATCGCACACGTTACAAGAGCGATAGGCGCAGGAGATTCAGGCAACAATTGTACTGTGTTGCAGGTAGACGAGATAAAAAACTTTCAAGATGCACGATACATAGGGCCGCACGAAGCATGCTGGAAAATCCTTGGTTACGATATACATTACAGACATCCTCCTGTTCAGATACTGTCAGTCTACCTAGAAAATATGCAACGAATTAGGTTCAGAGCAAGCCAGGATTTGCAATCGGTCGTTGACAATGACATCGGCAAAAGAACTACACTAACAGAATGGCTCTGTTACAACAGACGCAACTCTGATGGACATCATCTAACATATTTAAACTTTCCTAAGGAATTCGTGTGGTATGCTACAGATAAATATTGGCAACAGAGGCAACGTAGAAGCAACCTATGTATCGGGCGCCTTACGTACATACACCCTAGCGCAGGGGATCTCTTTTACCTACGCATGTTGCTCTGCCACCAAAAAGGAAGGAAATCTTTCAGGCATATTCGGACAGTTAATGATACGGTTACCCAACAAATAGAGCTGCCTGCCAAGCTTTAGGGTTGTTAGGCGATGACCAAGAATGGAATGTAGCTCTGCAAGAGGCGTCTCTTACTGCTACAGCTGCACAGAGATACTCATCTTTTGTGATGTTTCAAATCCACTACAGTTGTTTGAGGCACATGCTAATGATATGTCAGAAGATATTCCGCTAATGCTCTCTCAAATGCTACACACACCAGAAGTGCATATAACAACAGACGAATTGCACGGTGGCGTTCTTTTTGAACTTGAAGCATGCCTTACCTTCTATGGAAAATCGTTAAAAGACTTTGGTATACAGCTGCCGCCCGATCATTTGCTGGACATCCTGAACAACAGAGCGATAATGGAAGAAAGGAACTATGATATTGAAACATTGCAAAGGGAATGTGAGGGGTTGGTGCCTCAATTAAATTTAGAACAACGCGCAATCTTTGAAAGGATCATGCATGCAATAAGTATTTGTATACGGTCGTGGAGGCACAGGCAAGACTTTTCTTTGGAATACTATAATCTACACTGTTAGAGCGCAACGCAAGATTGTATTAGTGGTCGCATCTTCTGGTATCACTACATTGTTATTGCCTTCAGGGCGGACAGCTCATTCGCGATTCAAGTTGCCGCTAAATTTGACAAACGAAACAGTATGCACTATAAAAAAAAACAGCCAGCTCGCAAACTTATTAAGAGAAATAGATCTTATTATATGGGATGAGGCTCCAATGAATGACCGAAAATGATTTGAAACATTAGATCAGACATTCAGGGATATACTTGATGCTCCAGGGGATTTGTTTGGAGGAAAACCAGTAATTTTGGGCTGAGATTTTAGGCAAACGCTTCCTGTAAAGAAAAATGCCAGCAAGCAAGAAATAGTTGAAGCTTCTATTCAGAGTCATATATATGACACTATTTTGATGTTATGAAGCTAAACCAAAATATGAGGTTGCAGCAACAAGTGAGGCCCAATGAACAGCGGGAAGAAACTCGGTTATTTTCTGAATGGCTATTACAGGTGGGAAATGGAGAGATTGGAGAACCAGACATAGATGATCCAGAAAATGCATCTTGGATATCTATACCAGAAGCACACTGCATCCCTGATGATGAATTAGGGATACCGAAGCTGATAGACTTAATCTATGACATTGAAACCCTTCAGGAACCAACAGCCGAGTCGCTGCAAGAAAAGGCGATTGTGTGTCCAAAAAATGAGGCTGTAGACAGGCTCAATGCAATGATTCTAGATATGCTTCAAGGATCTCTCTGCAGCTACAAAATCCATGACGAAGCAACGCCTAAAACTAACGATGGTGGTGCAACAGAACTGTTATATCCTCAGGAATATCTGAATACGCTTTCATTTTCAGGGTTACCACCGCACGATATTCTGGTTAAAATTGGTGCACCTATAATGCTGCTAAGGAATCTTAGTTTAGCAGGTGGTCTATGTAATGGCACACGTATGATCGTCACTCAAACCCTCAACAAAATTATTGA
Source organism: Chrysanthemum makinoi (assembly GCA_910596185.1). Classification (NCBI taxonomy): domain Eukaryota; kingdom Viridiplantae; phylum Streptophyta; class Magnoliopsida; order Asterales; family Asteraceae; genus Chrysanthemum; species Chrysanthemum makinoi. The sequence continues at coordinate 233,878,671 of OU343220.1, read as the reverse complement.
AGCAAGGATCGTTACAGGCACACGCATGTCACAGAAAGTATTTATTCCACGTATTCTGTTGATTAACAAAGACGAGAAACTTCCGTTCGTGTTCAAAAGAAAGAAGTTTCCAGTAAAAATCTGTTATGCAATGACAATAAATAAACTCCAAGGGCAATCACTAAAAAAATCGGCGTCTATCTTCCAGAGCCGATATTTGGCCATGGCCAATTATATGTTGCGCTATCTAGATCCACATCTCCTGAAGGTTTAAAGATGTTGATCAAAAAACAACCAGGCCGCGATTCAAATACAACTAAAAACATAGTCTATCGAGATTTTTTAACCAGGATAGCAAACACCCAGGTTTTATTTTCAATGGCTTTTGGCCATATCTACTTTTCCAAAGCTGCATACATGCATTCACTAATACTTATAAGTTCCAATAATATCTATATTCATGATTGTGTATCTCCCGTCCATGCATTCATCTAATAAGTTACATTATTTTTACAATCTATGCTTGGCTAACAAATGTAGATACAATATTTGTATGCGATTTAAAATTTGTTTAAAAATTTTATGCATAAGAACCATAATATTTATTCTTTTCGGTGCAGACAAATGGCCGATGATTCGGGAGCTGCAATTACAACAACTTCAGCAGAAACAGCGATTGTAGTTCAGCAAGATTCTATTAAGCTATAGAGCCTAAAAGCAATAGATCTTGACAAATGCATACATGTAAAGGTCTACCGCAAATGGACTCTAACAAATAAAGCAGCTAAGCCATCAGTATTCCGCTGCATGTTGCTCGACAAATACGTATGTAATTTAATTTTTGCAGCTTTATTACTAAAAACAATTTACATACATTCTTATAAAAATTGAAAGAAGCAGAAACCAAACACCCAAAAAAATATAAAATAAAGAGAATACATATAATTATTACTTTTCTGATTTGCAATAGGGAGGTGCCATACAAGCAAACATCAACATTCAGGAAAAAAACCGCTTTGATAGCCTGGAACTAAATCACACCTACCAGCTAACCGGCTTTGGATTTCAAGACAACAAAGGTTGGATGAAAACAGTTCCACACCCACTCTCACTGGCCATCGGAAAATACACAAACATTCAGCCTTTAGAGGAGTCAGATTTCCCACAACACTGTTTTAAATTTGTGCCATATGATAAGCTCTATTCAAAAATAGAGGAAAAAGACGGAACGCTTACAAGTAATTAACCTATACCTCATACAACGAATATTTAAATTACGTTGTATACTCAAAATACTAAATACTTTGCTTTTTACAACGGCATATTACGTTGGTTGTGTACACTATGTGTCTGAACTACTACACTCAACAAAAGATGTGAAAAATGTGCATTGGAGGGACATTGGAATACAAAATCTAAAGTACCTACTGTTCTAAGTTCCTTATACTTTCATCTTTAAACTATAGTGTTAGATTTACTCTGTGGGGCCAAGAGGCAGATAGCTTTAACATGAATGCATATGAAAAAAGCGAAAAACCAACTGTCATAGCTGTTACGTCATGCTTGGTTAAAAACTATGGAGGTAACTAATATTCACAGAATATTGTTAGGTAGTTATCAACGAAGTCGCTGACACGCATAAATTTATTTATAGGCTTACACCTTTCAAGCACAGCAGCAACAGTCTACTACGTCAATCCAAAAATACCAGAAAAGGATGAAATACGGAATGTGTAAGCAACGAGTAATAAATTAATAGACCAAAAGTTAAACGTTAAAGAAATACTAAGTTCTATACCATTATTTAATACAGGTATAACATCTTTCTTGAGCCACCAACAATATCAAATGTTCAGTACCAACGTTCTTTAGATCCAGAGCAAGAAAAGAAAAGGAACCGAGTCACTATTGCAGACCTACTTAAAGAAAATCCTGAGCACCAAAAGGTGCACCTACAACTATCTAATATTATCAGTGCAATTCTATATCCTTACTTCTATTCTTAATGCAGAATGTCCGGTTTACCGTCGTTGCAACTGTTGAACGCATAGATACTAAAAGGCCTTGGTTTTATAAAAAGTGTCCTACCTGCGAACAATCAGTCACAGACCGATATCCACATGCTCATTGCAAAGAACCTGGCGCATCATATGAGCTAATCTACAGGTACGTACAGCCTAGCTATGAAAAAAGAACAGTAAATTTTTCATTATCTTTATAATTCCAGATGCTTACTTCAAAGCATTATATCAGCCACTTATAAAACCTTTATTAAATATGAATACATATATTGCTTCTGAGCATATAAGTGATAACACCGGGAAGTTATGGCTGACATGTTTTAGTGACGAAGTACATCAGTTAGTACCAGATTGCAACAATCTGATGCAAAAATTAGAAGGGAAGGATCCTTACAGGCCACCAAAAGAACTGACTGCGCTGGAAGGCATTACACGCATATTCCACCTGCATTTCGGCCCAGAAAGCACAAAGGAAAAAAAGATTTTTTTTCTTTGACAAAGCTTGGATATAGTAGCAATGGTTGAAGCTGCACCCGATACACAGGCATTAAGCTCAACAAATATTTCGGCACCAGTTACCAATCCAGAAAAGACACCCGATGAAGCAAAGCAATTAGCAGTTGCAATGACACCACCAGACGAGTTTGTTGAATGGAAAACAGATGCTTCATCAAAGAGCAACGACACATACCCTGGAACAGAAAAACTGAAAAAACCGAAACTGCAACTCGATGGCCATTGTCCAAAAATCCAGCCAGTGGAGCAGAGGCATCAGCCACGAAAAAAACAAAACACAACCCTTAGACTTTTGGTATCGAGACCAACATATTAAGTATATTGAAGTGACTACAACTATTATACTTTTTGTAAAATTATCTATGCCACTAGGCATACGTACTCACTACCTTTTGTTGTGAACAATCTGCTCTTAAGAGTGCTAAAAAAAAGTGATGGGTACATTTTTCATGACCTATGCAACAATACGAACGTATGTTCACTGGTCCTGCTATCTATACTTATTCCCACACACTCTTTATTATTGTGAATCACTTATTCAATATGCACAGAACGATACTAACTAACAATTTGCAATACCACACAATGAAATTTAAAAATAATGATTTTAAAACAGAGTATAAGCATAAACTGGAATTATCGGGTACCATAAGAGATTTTCATTACTATTAGACCATAATTGTTACAACGATGCCATTGTTCATCCACAATATGTCTACAGACCATCAGCCATGAACCATCATACTGGATAGAGTAACAGAGCAAGAGCAGGTACCTACATCACCCTACCCATCAAAAACCACCATACCCAAACTACCAAACCACATAACATAAAAGATCTACTATTTACATAATTACAGCCATCTAAAAGGTTACCCAGCATGAGATCCTAGCAACCCTACCCAAAAACCACAAAAGAAAATAACAAGCACCGACCTACTTTCCACCAAATTTCTAAGGTCTGCAATACTTGAACCACAACTAGCAAATTGCGAACACGTGCCTGTTTTTTGACAACATTAACAAGCAAACTAGAAACTTCCCCTAAATCTTCGTTTTGCAGCTCTAACAGCACAGAAACACACTTACTAGACCAGTCCCACCCACAAATCAATTCCAGCTCTCCAATAAGCCCACCCCTGCGCTTAACACGATCCATCATGTAATTGGCTCTCTTTCTCATAGCGGTTACAGCACGCAAAGCTGCGGCGATTTCGCCCCTAAAAAAACAATCATCATATCTTTTGGCAGTCTTGAACGAGCCATCCTTCGTACTTGATCACACAATGGTGTTGAAGTTGGCATTTTTTTTGTACAGAGATTTAGGTTTTTTTTGGGGTTTTGTATGAGCCTCTGTGTGTTGATTTTAGACAATTACAAAGATGAGACAATGAAATGATTTTAGTCAGAAGTAATTATGCAAACCACTCTTGATCTTTCCTCGAGACACTAAAGTTAATAACCATTTAATCTATCTGTTTTGTTCCCATGCAAACACAATGGATTTAGTTACGCATATTCACAAAGTAAAGCAAAAAAAAAAAAAATGTAAAAAAAAGGTGTGTAAAAAAATTTATACATACATATATAAATAAAATACCTTATACCATTGCTTCATAGTATTAAAATAATTTGTTTAAATACAATCTACGATATACACAACCTCTTTACATTGCCCCGCCGCAACGCGGCGGACCGCAGCCCATCTCGTTAAACTTAATTTTAAGTGCAATGTAAGGTTTTTTGACTTTTCGAAATAGGTTAACGGTCATAATTTTAGCCGAAATGACTTTAAAATAGTAAATAATAATGTACATCACATTACTTAATCGTTTCAGCGAAAGTAATGACGGAAAACCTCTTTCGAAAAGTAGAAAAACCTCAAAAAACCTTACATTACACATAAAAATAATTTTGGTACCTTAAATTAAGAAGAAAAAAAGTTGGATACCTAAAATTCAAATTGACCTAAAGTAAAGTACTTTTTTATGCGATTTCCTCTTTAATATTTAATAATTAACTTTAAAAAAAAAAGCATAAGAAATCCATTATGCTTAATTTCTTTTACCGTTATTCGTTTGTTAAATCTTATTGGATCTTCTTAGGTTTAATGTTTTATTATCGCATCTTGTTAAATTGGACCCGATCCGATTCGAAAATTTGACTGGTTAGTTGGTTGACCCAATGCTATTTTTAACTTGACCAAATAAAAGAATCACCTTAGATTTCCGGCTAGATTCGCCACTCTAGACCAAAGAGGGGTAAGGGTGAGCTTTATGTGGGTTTGAGTTTATGTAGTTGACTCGGATCTATGCGGATTTAATCGGTGAAAGGCCGCACATCATGCTACACAAAAAAATGACCTTGCATCAGAATGAAAAGGATTCTAAGAATATGGTGATGGTTATATGCATACACATTCTAGTTGACATGTTTTGCAGGTTGTCTCTGTTAAATGATGAATACCCCGGTTATTATTTTCACTGAGACACAATATATAGAGGTAACTCTAAAAACGCTAAACTCACAAACGGGCTTGAGCTTATTTATCATCTAATACTCCCTCGCAATTCGAATGACGAAATCACGAAAAGATTGAATTGGAGGAAAGAATTTTAATTATGCTAAACATAAAAAACAAAACTAAAGACAGTTAACCATTAACGCAATAAAAACATAATTTGTTAATGAAGAATTCCGAGAATAAGCGGAAGCAATTCTTCAAACAGCAAGAAAGCGAAATCAATAGCAAAAGCAAATAACATATTTGTTGATGAAGACATCCGACAGCAAGCGAAGATTAATCTTCACCATGCAGCATCAGCAAAAGCAAAGAAACAAAAATAAAAGCAAAGCATATACTTAATTTTTTTCTTCTTTTGGAAATGGATAAATGATGGCTGCTAGGGTTTGACGAGGTGACATAAAAGAGGCGGCTCAACTTAGCCACATAATCCTCTCCGTTACCATAAAAATAACAAAAGACTTTATTGATTGAATCTTTTCCATAAGAGATTGTGATATAGATACATTACTTTCTAAACAAGCAACACAATCATAATCTTAAAACCTATTGACCCTAAGCCCACAATTAGGCTTGGGCCATAATCAAGTCATCTAACATATAAAATAACAAAAGACTATTGATTGGATATCTTCCATAAGAGATTGTGATATCTATTTATAATAGATGCATGACTTTCTAAATAACCAACATAATCATAACCTTAAAACCAATGGACCCTAAGCCTACAATTAGGCTTGGGCCATAATCAAGTCATCTAACACTCCTCCGCAGTTTAAGCGGGAGAAAACTAAACAATCAAACTGGATATAATGTTGAAATCATCTTCTTGCTTGGCGGCAAAGTTAGATACTACTTGACGACTTCCTCCTTTTTTGTGACTTTTTTTTTTTGCGTCACGGCTTGCTTTGCCTTAGGTAGGAGCGACAATTGTTTTTGATCAACTATTTTCTTCAAAGACAGCGTTAAAACAAGGAGTTATATTGACAAGACAAAAGTAGTTGATTGATGACTAAATCAACATAATATGAGTGTGTTTTGACGGCTTAGGTTTATGGAATAATAAAGAGAAAAAGGCTGAAAAAAACAATGAAGAGCGGGATCCTTGCGAGTTACCGATGACCGTAGGATAACAAATTTGTGGTGAGTTGTACCTAAAGTCTGATACCATGTTATATAATGAAAACCCCGTAAGTTATGATTTTCATTGAAAAAATATATAGAGGTAACCTTAAAAATCTTAAACCCACAAGCGGGGCTTATTTCTCATCTAATAGTTTCTCATCTAATAATATTATTGTTCTAAAAGGGGCTCGCAAAGATATGAGACTTGGTCATGCCGTCACACCGCCTTATGCAACGTCTTTTTGTAAACTCGATATATATGAAATATGATATAAATATATAAATATTTTCATATTTTGTGCCGCTTTATGTCACGCCTTATAAACACAAAAGTTTTGCCTTGACCGCAAAAACATAAAGCTTGATCATACCGTCACGTCATGGCTCGCGCTATTTATAACCTTGTCACCGATACACTAACCAAAATGACCTTTTAAAATTACAAACACCAACCATCGACCCTTGAAACTTACACCTATACACTATGACCAAACAAATTAAAGACGGCATGAAGTGAAAATCCAATACACAAGATATCAACTCTGACTTCCAAACCCACAAAACAAAGTAGCACTAAGAGCAATCACCGGGTAGAAAGTATGAAAAACGCTAAAACTGACCAAAACGCTAAAACTGACCACGAACTAGCTTAGTGTTACAAATGGAAGAATGACAAACAATTTAAGCTCAATAACAAATAGCTTGAAGTTAATTAGGCTAAGTATAGTGCTTTTGTATTCAGCGCACACATACATATCTCGAACCTATATTATGTTTTGTCATTGTCTCATTCTTGTCCAGAACTTCACAACTTAATTCGTGGTAGTATGTGTTTCACCAGAAAATCGTGTTTCATGGATCTTTTTGGACTATATCGGGTTAACCTTCGTGAGCGCAATACTGACCTGGTGATCTTCTGGCTGATGTGGTAATTAAGAGTATTGTCCAAGGCTGTTGTGATTCCTTAATTAATATGACCTATTTTTACTTGATCTAGCTCTTTAAGTATATGAACTCTCCGGATGCAGAGGACTTCAATGACATGAAGTCAGGATACTATTCCTAGAAAACCTTTTACAAAATGATAAAGAGTTTGAGTTTAAAATTACACTTGTCATATTTTCTTAGTTCCGTGCCGAAAAACACCTAAAACATGGCATCCAATGTCTACATCATCAGTTCATCACCGATACCCCCTTCTACTATAAATATCACTCACCCCACAACACACCACCATCCATAGCAACTAGCAAGTGCAAGAACCACAAAAACACCATAATCAAAGATGAAGAGATCAATGAGTGTTGCTATGTTAGCAATGATAACCATGGCTCTACTCATGGTGCAACCAAGTGAAGCCATTAGTTGCGGTGAGCTTGCTGGTATGCTCTCACCATGCCTAAACTACCTAAAATCGGGTGGTTCACCAGGCGCTTCATGTTGTGCTGGTGCCAAGAGGGTTCAAGGTGCCACACGTAGCCAAGCAGACAGGCGAGCCGCTTGTAAATGTGCCAAGGCCGGCGCTACGCAGTATAAAATTAACCCGAAAAGCGCTGCTAGTCTTCCATCTAAGTGTGGTATCTCCACCACCATTCCTATCAATCCCAGCGTCAACTGTGACACGTAAGTAGTATTAAAATATTTTGTTAATTTGTTTGGTTAAGGTTAGAAGGTTTAATGTTGATGATTAACTACTAATATGTTGTTCAATGGTGCAGCCTTGCATGAAGTGGTGGTTATGATCAAGTCGCTGGAGATGAATAATGACAATGAACCATGGAGATCTGTGGTGTATTGCTGCCAGAATAAATATAGTTAATGTGTTCTTTTGTTTTATATGTTGTATAGATCGATCGAGTCTGTTATGGCATGTATAATGGTTCGCTACTCCATGTCCTTTACGGACTTGGTTAATTCAAATAAATCATACATAATTCGATCAATGTTTACATACATGTGTGTTATAATACGATTTGTGTGTAGATGCTCATCACACATTATCGGTTTATAACTTTACGATTTGTGTGTAGATCCTCATCACACATTATCGGTTTATAACTTTATATTGTCTATAACAAAGATTCGTGACAATAGAATTTCAACAAATAAAAGTTAAACTGGTTCGGTTGATTATGTTTACAAGCAAGACGTATGAAAACTAACATCATTTCTAATCTCTTTCTTTATAGAGGAGTAATACACCCACTCAAATTCATCCACAAAAGAATTTCACACGCTGAGGTGGCGCCAGATGATTGGTCCACTCTCACAAAAAACCAATCATCCGGCGCCATCATCCACAAAAGAATTTCACACGCTGAGGTGGCGCCAGATGATTGGTCCACTCTCACAAAAAACCAATCATCCGGCGCCACCTCAGCGTGTGAGATTCTTTTGTGGATGAATTTGAGTGGATGTAGCATTAGTGTTCTTTATACACTAGTTGATTTTTAGTTTAAATTTTCTAGTTTTGTACATACTTATGTTACTAACTTTTATTTTACCGTATTTAGTTATTTACATTAAACAAAACTTATTGATCAAATTGTAAGCCACTAATAACTTACTGAGCATTAAAATGTGCATGTTAAAACATTTGTAAAGACATAAGTGTCTATATTTACACTCAAAATCAATACCTACAGTTCCAACAACTTTCGTACGCTAGTTATTTGATCTAGCTTGAATGAAAAATATATTTGGAATCAAAGATTAAGTTCACAATACTTTACCAACAGTTTAACCACATGATTTTTTTTTTCTTGTCTACAACAATTACCGCGACTTTCTTCAAAGGCAAATATTCACACCCTCAAATATACAGCTAATACCAAGAGTGTATCTTAAAAACTGTGTTTTTTTTAGTTTAGGTTTATTCAGCAAAATAGCAACAGTGGTTTTCTCAGATGCACCACTTTAATACCTTAACAAAGTTCAAGATACTCCACATATTTTCATCATCATACTTATGCTGACGTGTTAAATATTCTTGAAAAATAACCCAAAAAGAAATAGATCAAAATTTATTCAATGTGCTTTCAGAGAACAAACAGCTAAGAAAACTAGTATTTGGCACCCTATTATATACAAAAAGAAGTAGACGGAAAAAGGTGTATTTGGGTCAGCTCAACTCTTTAGAACCGGTTTAAAAACTTTACCCTCTCTACCCAGCACATTCAACTGGCGTTTTGCCATCTCCAGTAATTGTTATACTATATTATACCAATTGATAAAAGTCCTTTTTTTCTTGCTATAGGTCTTTATACACACCGGGTATTAAAGACTTCAATGATGTGAAGCCATAATTTTTTCACATGTGTACAAAACTAAGTATCATTTCTCTTTGTAATAACGTTTTCATATATCCAGACATCCTCTGCTGCATTTTGCCTAATTAGTTCATGATACTTTTATTAACGATTGATAACCTTAATGTTATTGATTGGCAGGAGGCCAACAATGAGGGAATATGAAAGCTACATGTGCAAGTAGTATGTTTGTTTTCTCTCTAATTAAACTAAGCCCTTATGACAAGGGATTTTACTACCAGTAAAACTATACATGTATGTATATAGTAACTAGGATTGCTCCTAGAGTAGCAGCTACATACCAATGTTAAAATCAACTCCATACACACTATGTAGTCATTCTGATGTCCTAGTTTTCCTTTTGTTAGTGTTTCTTTTTGTTTCATTTCCTTTCCTGACATAGATTTGATATCGGTATTTCTCCCAATATAATAACCAAAAAGTATAGGTCAAGACAGAGTGGACCCGTAGCAGACTGTGAGCTTACAAAATTAAGACAAGTCGAGCTGTTGTAGTCATTACATTATTTGGGTTATTTAACATCTTTCGTTGGTTTGATCGTGTTAGTTATGGAACTTGGATGAAACTTCTATTTGTTTGAATCTAAGAGTATCTATTTATGATGGTCTTAGAAAGGATACACAAAATCAAACGATAGAACAGTTAAAAGGCTCAAGCCGAAATGATACACAATATCAAACGACAGAACAGTTAAAGGCTCAAGCCTAGCTCGGGTTCATGGCTGGATACAGGATATAATTTGAAATATTTTAGTCGATATGCAAAGTCCAAATGGGATCTTATCAGTAAGCCTCTAAAGTAATTAGAGAATATCAGATTTAGACAGAGAAAAAGACAAGATATCGATGAATCTAAGGGTAGCTTTCTCTCTTATATTACTTTGCAGATATTCAAAATCAAGATGGGGAACAAAAATGCAACACCCAGACCCTATAAAACTGTAGCATACGAATTTATAAATTTCTACCCTCCCAATGAGAATAAATGTAACAAGACAAAACATGAATTTTCTTACCTAAGTAGAAAATAAGGATCAAAACCATCCCAGACAGCCACATTGCCGTTTGCACGTTCACCTTCAGATTCCTGATGTAGTCTAACCACTGATGAAAACAGGTTTTGAATCAAAGGGTTGCCAAAAAACGGTTTGATGGCATCTCCAAGATCAGATATTTCTGACACCAGGGAGCTGTTGTTCTTTAATCTTGCATTAAAAATGCACCGTGACAGAGTGTAGACTCCAAGAAGATTTGAATAAACTGGCATAAATGCATCTTTATGGTTACCCAGACCACCAATCCAGTCAACTGCTTGCTTGCCACCATGGCCACCAGTTATTGACATTAACCGCTGAAAGAATCTCTTTCGCCATTCATATAAGAAATTTAAACCCTCGTTTCCATCAACTGCTAACGATTTTGATACTGGAAGATTCTCTAAATGAAAACAGCAAATCTGACAAAGAAGTAATTTCTCTTCATGATGATTATCAATTTCTTTATCAAAAACCCTTCTAACAAGATCCCCTCTTGATACAACGTTATTTGATGCACTTAATATCCAATGAGAAAGATAATCAAAGTAACTTATCCAATGACCAAACTTTGAAGATAAATGGTCGAAACTTGAGATTATCACTTTATCCACCTGGCTTGGAATTACTCCATGTGTTTCCGAGGTAAAACACTTTTGAACATCAATGGCAACTTTGCTTCTAAGAGAAACATCTTCATCCTCAAGAAGCTTAATACATGTTGACCACATATCAAGTATTCTACAAGCATACTTGTTAAAGCTGCAAGATGAGTTATCTGATTCGGTTGTGTTATTGGTCACATGTTGACCAGCAAAGTCAACTGTCTGAAGTAAACCAGATGCAACCAGTGACTCAGCAGCTGCTTTGCGTATGTTAACAGGCTCTGATGCGTCGGCGTGTTGTTTGACCAACTCAACATAGTAACTGATGCAATAATACACATTGCTTAATCTGGTCATATCATCAGATTGACTCATGAACATATTAGCGAACTGTTTTATGCATACTCCCATGCAACACAAAAGTATTTCTCGTATCTTTACATGTCGCTTGAGTTCATATAAGGATACTAATTTATCCCAAAAGAGTTGTAGCGAATCAACATCTATGTTACCAACAAACCTAACTTCTGCCAAGGGGCTCGATTTCTGAAAATTAAGCAAATTCCAAGTGAAAAGGATTTTTAAGATGTAACAAGTGCATCTGTGATTCTTTTCAAGAGATAAAAGATTCACCATCTCGGTATGGAGATTTAGATTCATCCACTTGATCAAGCTGTTCTTGATCAACTGATCCTCCTTATCATCTGATTCTGCAGATTTAAGAAACAAAAGTAGCCACTTCAATGTCGCTAAACGAACTTCATAGGATGTATCTGACAAGGACCGAATCAATCTCTGATGGAAACTGGTAAAACCGCCACTTGTTTCAGATACATGGAATAAACCTGAAGATGTAAGAGAATTGGTCATAATGGTGTCTTCTTTATCGACGTTTTTGGATGTTTGGAAAACACAGTTAAAATACGAAGTGGCTGCCTGTTTTCGACATTCTGCTATTGTTGGATCATAATAAGGTAAACCATATGAAGCTTCTGCATCTAAGCATTCTGAAGATAACTTCCAAAGAAGCTCGCAAATGGCATCATAACTTTCGCTTTTTTGGCATGTTCTGGATATACTTAGCATTATATCAAGCACCCTTAAGAAACCAGTGTTAAGCGTTGGACACGGGCATAACCTCGGGCTTCCTATCCAAGAACGTGTGATGAAAACTTGAATCAAATCGTTCAAAATCTGATCTTTTTTAGAGAAATCTACTAAGTTTCTGCAATTAATATCTAGAAGGGATATTAATTGTAACAGCAAGCCATGAATCGTATTTGAAGAAGCTAAGTTTGTTTCAGATGGTAACTCGGTGACTATATTAAGAAGGATAGCTGAAAGTTTCTCATTGGATATTAGGCCTGTCAAAGCTCTTGACGCAAGAACACGAACCCGAAGGTTACTCTGTGTTGAGCATCTTCTGATGAACGGCATTAGTAAGAAAGGGTCCAACAAATCTCCACTTTCACTCGCAATTGTCGAAGGCTTGAGCCTTGATAAGAGAATTAACATGGGACACAAACTTGGGTGCACAGCCTTGGCTAGGTTTGATCCCACATGCTCTGGTGAACCGTTTGTTAGCAACTCGGTTGCAATTTTCAGTTCACTATACAAAAAAGGATGCAATGATGGGTACCTTAAAAAAAGAAAACGAACGGACAATTTAATATCGGCAAGTTCAACCCAGTTGCTATCAAATAAATAAAAAATAAGCTAAATGTCGCGCAGATCAAATGGTTTGAATAGGTCAAAAACCAGTTATAATTTGCCCAAGGTCTATCTTTAATGCATACAACTCCAGAAAGTGTTCTATTGGAAAAACTTAGGTTTCGTATTCATAACTAAGCCAATAATCATTTATTAAGGAAATATACAAAAAAGTTAGTGCATGTCAACACAAACTGACCCGTCCATTTTGACTAGTACAGAGTACTAAAAATGGCTTATTTCAACTTGGACCTATTTTGACCCATTACCCAAAGTGCACAACCCGCCAATCTTGCCACCTTTTTCCAAAATTATGAACAGTTAGAAAATACTACATTATCATACCTATGGAAAAATTCAAGACCAGTCAATGCACGTCTAGCAGATTCTCGTTTCTGTACATTAAGGAATCCGACCATCCGACGAACTAATGCTGTGTAAGCAAGACAAGCACTGTTTCGAACTTCCCAATACGCTGAAGAAAACGAGCGTATAGCAATTATCATAGCCTCAGCAGAGAAACCAGAAGTGTCCGTCGACAGATTGGTATCATTAAACGCTGCTCTAAGAACATTGAATGCATGTACTGTAGGAATTACACCCTCATCTCGAATCTTTGAATTCACTTTACTACCATTCATTTCTGTATCTTGTTTTAAAACGATTGGCTTCTTTTCATTTTGATCCATCATGGATTTGTTGGCTACATCTATTAACCACCGCAAGGCCCTCGGGAGGAGTCTCTTTGGAGTGCCTTCTGGTTCTGATAAGAAAAAAGCAATAAATGCAGCAGGAATACCTGCACTTCTTCTCAGCAAGTCATCCACTGTTTGTTCTTTCGCCACTGTTCTTTCCATAAGTTGTTCCATCCATGATTCAGTTAACTTGACAAGCCTGGTAAATTAGAGACAGAATTAGCAGTGTAAGTACAACCTTAAATTTTCATGAATTATGATATAATTTTAAATCTTGGTCAAACCTGCCAAAAGGCAGCAGCGTTATAAAAACTAGTTGTAGGGCTATAAACTATTATGAAATATACTCCGTCCTATTTTTCTCCTAAAGTGTGTTGTTCCATTTGTGGACATCTGTCTTGAGTCAAAGTTAACATGTTTTAAATGTGCAAATAGAATTCCAAAAACACGCTGAATAACCGAAACATACCTTGGATTGTCAGAGCAAAGTAAACGGTTACATAGAGCAGTAAATCCTGCCCTCGTTTTATCAATTGCGCCATTATGTTTCATTTTCATGAGGACTTCCAAAAAGTGATTCCCAATAGTTTCCAGTTGTTTGAAGTCGAGCACAGCATCATCGGTCATGCTTTGACCATTATGAGAGTCGGATAACAGACTATTCGTGATGTCTGATGTGGGCAACGGAACTTTCCTTATAATAGTCCCCAGAAGAAGACTCACCTAAAATAACATAACAAAGAAGCTTTTGCAATTAAGGGGATGTTTGGAGGCAGGTTTTAAGGTGGAAAAATGATTTTTATGCCTAAAACATTACCTAAATTTAGACCTAAAGATTTTATTGGTGCATTTGAAAAAAAGGTTGGTGTAAAATGATGAGATAGAATAAATGTATTACACTTGTCATGAAATGAATGGATTAGGTCAAACTTTAGGTCTCAAGTAAAAAAAAAGGTTAAGCCACAAAAGAGATGGTGTTTAGATGTGCTGATGTTGTTGTAATAAATACCTAGTTTGGCATCAAGTCCATAGTTAAACTCGCATGAATCGACTTATTTCACAGATAAAAAGAGGCGACTCAGTACATGGCTCAGATTAATGTCTGAATCTGACCCTAACTCAAGAGTTTTTCACGACTCAGTCCTAGCCGACTCCACTTTAAGATTGGTGAGAATAGTGACACAATCAGACAAGAAAAAGTTGAATAAGATAAGTATGTGTTACTTATCATTAAAAAAAAAAATAAATAAATAAATAAAATAATAATAATAAATAAATAAATAAAATAATAATAATAAAAAAATAAATAAATAAATTGAAGAAACCAAATAACAAGTAGATTGCCAAAATATATAAGCATAAATCAAAATGATGATGGTTTTTGTTATGTTGCACGATTGCCAAAACAACAAAATGTATCTCAGCGTTAATTATCACTTTTCATGTTACCATGAAAAAGCAATAGTTTGTCCTTTTCCTTTTAGTTTCTTTAAATGCATAAAAAACCATTAACCATCCATAGAGAGATCTTGAAAAATTGTCAAAAACTCAAAATGCTTCTTACATGGATCTCACCTAAAACCTTAACTTAGCTTATCTTAACAAGAGCCACATTGTACTTCTAGGCAATGGTCAATAACAAACTTATGTGCATACAACAAAAACTATCAATATTTAGATTTTAAATTTTAGAGGTCATTTAAGTTTACAATTTATGTTTTCTGTTGAATGGGTCAAAATATAACATTTTATACCCTTTCTTACCCTTTTATACCGTAACTGACACGTAATTCTGTAATTCACGTTTGATTCGTGTTTTCTTGGCAACTGTCATCTTTATCCTCAAGATTCTTAAACCATACAAGCTAAGAGCCAAGTCAAATCAGACCAAGTAGTTAGAAACTCGCGAGTCAGGTCCGAGTTAGACAATTTCCATGTGTGCTACCACGTCGCCTTTTTTGGGTGCAAAATGAATGGAACCGTACAAATTTAACAGCTGTGGTTATGATAGAAAAATTGAACTGGAATAAAGTTAAGATGGTTTTAAGTATCTAAAATAAACTACTCCAGAATATATTTCCTTGACTCTTACGAACCAAGTCATGAGACAAAAAATAAAGGATTTCGAGTTACAAGTTGACAGCTATGGTTACTTCCTTGGCAAAACTTACAAGAATTTATAAGATAGGTAAATAAACGTATACGAGTTAGTCTACCCTACTCTAACTATTTGTTTTAATGCAACTATGATCAAACTAATTACTCATACTGATTATTGACTCTGAATAATCAGATCTATACGCAGTATCCACATATTCAAACACTCCCTGAGCATTAAAGAAAGTATAGCAAATTTCAAGTACATATGCAAAAAGGAAACAAAGCAAGTACCTCTTTCATTGCAAGCCAGCAACCAACCATAACAACCTGATCAGATGGTCCGACATCTTGCTCCGATTTTGAATCAGTTTCTTTTTCTGAAGCAGGCATAGGCACATCCACATCGTCAGTCGCTTCCCACATGTAAGAATCATCTTCTGCAAGTTCCTCCATATCCTCAGGTAAATGCCAAGCATCAGCCGAGACCACAGAAAGCGCCATTGAAGTTATTCTCATAACTAACTCGAGAAGCTTCTCAAGCACATGCTTCATACCAGATACATTACTCGACACTATATTTGAATTCCAATCTAGTTCCTCAAAAGTATAACGAAGCGTAAGCAACACACCATGAACAAAGCTATCCCTACATGCATCCGAAAGATCTTTTTCTCCCATTTCAACAGCAGAATGCAGCCAATCTATGAGTGATGCGAAATATTCAATAACAGGGGAGCACGATGTACTATCTCCATTCACTAGAGACAGCTGCTGTGAACGAAAAGATACAGCATTACACGACGTTTTCACTATCCATCCAAGGTCCAAAACATATTTCCTGAATATGAGCCGCATTGTTAACGCTCCAGCGTCACTCTCTCTAACACGAGGGCTACAAACTAACTTCTTAGCCCAAATGATTACTTCTTGAACCATGTCTGTGGTCGAGATACCAGGAAGTGGGGTCTCAAAATGAAGCAGTATACGAAAAGAATTCTCTCTTAGTCTATCCCAACTGTCAACAATCGAGCCTACTAACAATAAAGTTGCTCCGGGTGATGTAAACCCTGCATCATATGGAGTCATTAGCGCAACTTCAGAAGCAGGATCTTGTACAATTGACCATGTATTGTTCATTATCAATATAAGTTCCATCGCCATTATTTTCCTTTCATACGGAGCAGAAGGGTAACATGAGAAAAACAAAAAGCTACTCAGCCACTTCATAAAACAAAAAAGATCCTCGGCTCTCTGATAATTAGCATCCTCTATTTTCACAAGTGAACCATTATTACCCACATGAGGTTGCCAGCCTCCTTGCCTCATTTGTCTCTCTAAAGCGGTCCGAACCCGAGAAAAGAATTTTCTAAACAAGCTAGTCAACTTCATCTGAAAAGACGTTGACGAACACCTCATGTTCAATGGCATCGCTTCTTTCATCATACTTAACTCCAAAGATGAAGGCAGACTAGCTGTTTTCGGATTTAGAAACAATGACTCGACTGCATCAGTACGAAGCGACTCATCAACATGAGTCAAAGCTAACACTAGCCACTTTACAAGAACCTTAACTTTTATTCCTTTTACACAGAGGAGAGCATAGTCACCGTTCTCGAACCTATCAACATCTCCTTCGATTAAAGCAAGTGAGCGAGAAACCTTCAGCAGTGAAACCAGAACCGCCACCTTCTGTTCAACTCTAAGATTCATGTTTGCGCCGTCTGGAAGAGCAAGTGAAGTTTCATCTCCAACAGGCCCAATGGAAATAAACGCAAGCATTGGAAATATACTATCTACATCCACTCCAAGAATCACCGGAAACGCATATGTGTTCAAATTAGACCTTAGCTTTGAGTTTCCAGAAGCAAGTCCATGCATAAACGGGGGCAAACAAACATTTCTATAATTCGTATACCCGCGTTCCACTCCATCACTACTCCAGCACTCATCACGCAAACATTCAAGAAAACACTTCAAAAAAGTTGTCGCGGCACAACATACATCATCATCAATGTATGCCCATGCGGTCTCCAACATCATATCAGGACACATTTCTAAAATCGTTTTCGCCCCAAGTCTCTTTGTAAGTGAAGCTAATGGGACATATCTACCCTTGCAACGTCCACCCAAACGTAGAAGATTAGACGCAATTTTCCTTAAAAACAATTGAATTCTCTCCTTACCATCTATCGACGAGATACTAGACTGTATATCTAAAAATATATCAAAAATCAAATGAACTTGTTTCACCGTTTGACTCAACGGATCCTCCAAGTTATTCCATATAATCCTCAATATCCGACCACTAATCTCATCTGAAATTGGATCACGGTTTACATCGTCTTTGCTACTAGTTTGCATCAAAGTTTTGATCTGTTGCAAACAAATCTGCATAACAGTCAACGCATGAAAATTAAAGTGACTATCTGTGGGATTCTCACAATATTTACACAATTCAGGCAAAATTCCATCGTAAAGTATCGTTTGAGCTTTTTCTTCACCACAACATACAATAGGAGTATTAAGTAATGTTCTAGGAACCGAAGTAAGTATTCCTCTAATCAAGCAAAGCCTACTAAGCAAAGAAAACTCACTTATTTCGTTAAACAAGTTCCCCTTGTACGGAATCTTCCTAGCCACGTCTTGAAACGTGCTACTAAAACTCAAACCATCACGCAATATCCCTTCAATAATCACAATCCCAACCTCCTCAACACAAACACAAACCTGCAACGCCGCACAAAAACTCACACCAGCAGCCACAAAACTATCCCTAGAAAACGCTTCCGACTTCAACACACTCATCACCACACTCAAAACCATCTCCACCACATCCAACCTCTCAACAAAACTCCCCGGACACCTCTGCAACAAATAATAAACACAAGACAACGCGTCCTGACACTGCTCCATCACAATCGGCGACGGCCTACTCCCATCATTCATCTCAGAACAACACTACTTAAACCGTAAACCACATCTAATCCCATCAAAACAGCACATTCCTCAACTATCTCAACTAGATAACCTAGCTTCGGCGAACTCATCATCGATAAACCTACTCTCGATACACAAAACCTCTTCCTCTTCCTACTCTCACTCTCATTCACATTCTCATTATCTACATTCGTATTAGTTTTCGCGTTATTCAAACTCGCATACTCTTCGCATAAAGTCCTAAGACAGTTACTAATAACCCTCCGAAACTCGCTAACTTTCGCTAAAACCGAAACTAAAGTGCGATGGACCGGGACCGAATTCTCTAAAAACAAAATCTCCAAATAAAACCTCGCCGCGCACTCGACGACGCTTTCGTCGCCGCTTTTCAACAGCTCCGTAAACGAATTAGCGATTTTTTTGGCGTAGGTGAGCTGAGAGTAAGTTGAATTCAAGTTAACGAGTTCGTTTAAGTGGTTGTAGAAAACTGTTAGTGTTTGGTTGTGGGAGGGGAATGAAGGTGAGGTTGTGTAATTGGTTAGGGTTTGTTTGTAGTATAGTGGGAAGGTTATGGCGTTGTAGGTGTAGCGGTGGCGGTGTTGTAGTGCTCGCCATTTGGCTGACATGGTGGCGGTGGTTGTGGTGGTGGTTTTTAGGGTTCCGGTGAGTTGGGTGACGGCGGGGGGTTTAATGTTTTAGTGTTTGGGATTTAGGGTAGTTTGACAAGTAAGGGCGTGCTTGGTTAAGGTTTTAGGAGGTGAATGTAGATAGGTGTTATTGAAAGAGGCCCACATCACTCATAATATTGGTTTTGGTATGGAGGGGTAAGGTATTGATACCCCTTAATGGGTAATGAACCATTATAGATAAATTGGTGGGTAGGGTTGACAATTCCACCTTACCTCATTTCTTTTCAGATTTCTTTCCCTTTCCTTTTCCCTTTACATTTCCTCACTTTAAACCAAGCGGACCCTAAAGTCTTTTTCTCTAGAGTGAGATTAGCATGTTTTTGACATGTTTTTTTATTTGGTTTAGATATAAATCAAATTATTTTAAAATTTTATTTTAGTTTGTTATAATTAACTAGTTTAAGACCCGTGTAATACACGGGTTGTCCCAATATATTTTTATAATGACTTAAACGGTGTGTTTGGCAAAAGTAGTTGTGAAGTAAGTGAAGCTAAAAGAATAAGTTGTGGTTGTGGCGTGGTTGTGAATTAGGAAGATGTGCAAAGTTTTTCACCGCCACAGCTTCTTAAAAAAGCATTGGAAAATTGAACATTCTTAAAAAATAGAAAAGCTCACCGCTCCTTTACCAAACGACTATTAAAAATTAAAATGTTCATTGCTCACCGCACATCGCTCCAAAAAGCTTCACACCGCTCCGTGCCAAACATACCCCGATGTTAGTTAGTCAACTTTGCATTTAGTCGATGCTAATATATTCACGGTTTCTATAATGTTTGTTGTTTTTATTCACGTTCACTAAAAGCAACAATTTCAATGGAAAGGGTTGCGCAGGTTTGCGTGTATACGTAATTCATACATAGAATCTGAGGAAGGCAATGACTACACTGACGGAAACTTAAGTAATTCATACACAATAACAACACCACCCAATCCTGCAGGCCGTCCCATGAAATCTGGGTGCCCTGTTCGGTTACAAAAAATCGGGCCCTTTAAACACAAATATTTTAAATACCAGTATAAAAATTCATAACATTGAAAAGTTGAAACATGTGAGAAAGACATAAATAAAACTAACGGCAAATTAGTGAATCACTCTAACAAATAGCTAAAAATAGTGCCACTTATTTTTTGAAAAATGCACTTCTTCTCGCATTCTTTGAAGCAAAGTTCTTAATTAAAGCTTCATAATCAACGCTCTCCAATAGTCCGCTCTCGATTGCTATTAATGCCAATCCATTAAGTCTCTCTTGTGACATTGTGGACCTCAAGTAAGACTTCAACAATTTGCTTTTGAGAAACTTCTTCTCACGATGCCACATTACCGGATCGTGAGCAATACTCTATATGCAATCATTGCATTAGGAAAAAAGTTGTGTTCTTTAAGAAAATTCAAAATATCAGAAGGTCCCAGATTTTTGTTAGGCAAATATTTGTTAAGTAACCTCAACTCCACAAAAAGATCCTTCGCGTCAACATCAGATTGTTCATTATTCTTGAGTGCAGCTTCAAGATGACTACAATGGGAGTTAAGAGTGTTGTCATCAAAGGAATTCAACTTATGAGAAGTGAATAAAAAGCCAAAAACTTTTTCATACTCTTTGTATTGCTCGAAGCGTGTTCTTAGAGAAACAAGTGCTTGATCAACAATATATAGGAAATATTGGACCTTAAATGACTCTTCGGCGGAATATGAAGTATCTTGATCCACGGAATTCTCATCAAATTGTCTTTTTCTACGAATTACACGCTTTTGACGAAATACTTGATCAATATCCATTTCAATAGCAATTTCCTTAGCAACATTTATCGCTTTTATCGAAACCCGTATCTCTAAATTCCTCAAAGAATGAAATTAGCCCTTCAACTTCTTTAATAGCAACATCTATAAGCATATCATCAGATTGTAACTTCTTGCTCACCAAATTTACGGCAGATAATATGTCAAACCAAATGACAGTTGATACTAAAAACTCAAAATCGCCAAGCTCATTTGTTGCTAAGATTTTGACTCACTTTTGATTTTAGAGTCGTTATCATTTTCAACAACTTGAAGTAATGCTTCTCTTATTTCTAAAAGCTGAAATCTAATAGCTTTCACACTCTCAACACGACTTTCCCAACGGGTTATGGACAATGACTTGAGAGTTAAACCTTTAACATTATTTTTCAAAATTAACCACCTCTTAGAAGAATTGGCAAACATAGTGTAAATACGTTGTATAACTCCAAAAAAGTCCGTAGCTTTACCACAAGAGCTAGCGATGTCACACAATGTTAGATTAAGGCTATGGCAACCACATGGAGTATAAAAAGCTCTAGGATTTATATCTAAAAATTTCTTTTGTACTCCCCGATGCTTTCCTTTCATATTAGATCCATTATCATAGCCCTGGCCACGCACATCGTCAATATCAAGATCTAGAGACTTTAGTTCATCATGTGTAACATCAAAAAAGTCCTTGACCAGTCGTATCATCTACACTTAAAAATCCTAAAAAGGATTCCTCAACTGTAACACATGTTGATGCTACATTTACATACCTCAATATCAAAGACATTTGTTCTTGATGACTTGTATCAGGAGTACAATCAAGTATCACAGAGAAATACTTTGCTTGCTTTATTTTTTGAATAATTTGTGATCTAATTCCACGAGCAAGTAATTGTATTAACTCATTTTGTATAGAATGCCCAAGATAATGAACATGAATTTCATCACTCGTGATACGACGAACATGCTCTTTGATAATTGGATCAAACTCTTCCAACATTTCAATCAAACCCAAAAAGTTACCATTGTTATCAACATGCAATTTCTCATTTGTACCACGGAATGCTAAATTGTGTTTAGCAAGAAACTTCACAACCAAAATTATTCTCAACAGAACTTTCATCCAAAGGATCTCTCTTTCTCAAACTGTTCATGTACCACTGTATCAATTGTTTCATTCTTTTTCAATCTACTACACATATCAAACCAAGTGGCCATGTTTGTGATATGTTCTAAACCAACTTCATGCTCTTTAAGTCTTGTACTAAGATGTGCCCAATCTGAGAAACCCTCATTAACTAATGAACCTTTTGCAACCCCTTTTCGAAAAATTTTACAGCAAAAACAAAAAATTCTATCAAGCTCTTTTGAATACACTAGCCATTCTCTTTCATACTTTTCGTTATTTGGTAGAACTCTAGTAAAGAAAGTGGCAGAAAATCGTCGAGAAAATTTATCCTTAGGACCTTTGTAAAAGAATTATCTCTTTTAGAACCTCCTTCTACTAAAGCTTTAATCATGTCAGAACTAAGACCATCCCACTTTCTTGGATCAAATATATTAACATGATGAACATTAGCATTAGGATTATCAATATTCACGCTGTCCGCATTAATCTCATCGTCATCATCATCACCGTATTCATCGTTAGTCTCAATGTTAGTATCTTCAATGTCATCACTATCAACACCAACATCACCACTATGAACACCACCCGTATCGTCAACGTTAGTATCATTAATTCCATCACCATCAACATTTTCATCACTAATACCACCAACATTTATATTATCACCATCAACATTGTCATCAATAAGATCTTGATTACCAGAAGCATCTCGTGGCTCTATGTGAACATACTTATGCATAGTTCCATATTGTCTCTTATTGCTTTGTTCAGTTCTTTGTTTTTTCAAACGCTTTTGAGATCCAGATGCTTGTTTCCTAAAAGTTTTAGGAGGCATAGTTTCTCTGAAAATATATAAGTAAAAGGCCACAAAATAACTAAGTAACTAACTATAGTGCTTTAAACTTAAGGTAATCACAAAAAATAAATAAATAAATAAATAAATAAATAATAAAAAATATTAATTGCCTAATTGGTTATGTCATAGGTGCACATTAAATAATTCATGTATTCAATTAGGGCTTTAAATTTAAAGTAATCACACACAAAATCATATTAATCGCCTAATTGGGTATGTCATATGTGCTAATTAAATAATTGATCATGTATTCAATTAGGGTATTTGTGCCTGCCTCAAAAGCTAAGAACATCTATTAGATATACATAGATTTAAACCAAAATCCCAACTACTAGAATGGCTTAGTTATAATTAATATTATATACTAAATAACTAATAAAGAAAAACAATAGCATAAAACAATAAGGGGAAAAAAATACCTGGTCAAAAGTAAGTTTTGTAGATGAGATGACGTGCAACTGTGCAAGTTGTATCAATTTATGATGTTGACGTTTCGTCGCTTTGCAAATTCCAATGTAACATAATGAATAAAGTTGTCTGCTCCATATTATTTATATTAGTTGAGACATGGAGTGTTGTACAAGATATTTTTGTGATAGACTGGGCCTATATAAAAAAATGGTGCCCCTATATTAAATTGGGCCCTGTTCATTGGTCATCTTGAACACCCTTATATCCGGGCCTGCAATCCTGCCATCATGAGTATGAGAGAGGTATGATTTAGATAGTTCTATTCCTAACCAAGGGTAAATACAAAGATAAGGAAACCACTTCCAAAAGGAAGTCCAAAAAGACAAATAATTCATGCTCAGAGAAACAATACGACAACTTCTCAAGAATTAAATTATCAAAATAAACAACATAAAGACTATGGTTTTTATTAGACAACATAGGTAACAAATTGATGACGGTCAACTCCTCCTTCCACAAAACTTCAAAGGCCGCCATGACTTACTTTTGTAATTTAGGCGTTATGCTTTCTGTGTATTCTTAGAGGATACTGGGAGAGTATCCAAGCTGGTACATCACAATGTGCATCATAAACTTCCAGCATCATGTACTTATAATTTGCTTATGGCTACAGTTACGATGAGAATATATGGCACACCACAAACTTAAGCAACCAACAGCTCATGCATTAAAGCTGAAAATTTACCTTAATGAAAAATTTGTTGTCCTTTACAGTTAGCTTTTGTTCAGTTGACTTGCATCTGTGTCATTTACCATGAATCATAATATATATTCATCCCATCTCCAAACAATCAAAGAGTACACTCTATATATATGAAAAAAGATCATGATGTACAATGGGACAACATGAGGCCATTCTTACTATGAAACCAGGGTAAGGAATCAACAATAAATACCATGACATACACACAATCTTATAAGATCTAAAATGATAAGTTGAAACCATATTTGCTACATGTACACTGTACACATCCTCAAATAGTTCTAGTTACCTTGACATACTCTTCAAGTCATTTATGAATTTTAAAGCATTTCAAAAAATGGGTCATCGATTGTGTGAAAACTTTCAGTTAAGTAACAGACCTTCTCAGTTCCACTACCTTTGCAAAGTTTTCCAAAAACATTTATTAAGTAAATCCAAAAAGAATCAATACCTTGTTTACATTGATATTCATATTATATTTTCTTAATTAGGTTGATTGTTTATCTTAAAAAATGTAAGTTGCTTAATAACTTAACTTATTGTCAAGCTTAGAACATACATGTTTTGGCAGTTTAGGAAACAACTCCTCTATCTCAAATTAATTCCTTAAGAGATGGTGCAAGACTATTTATATGTGAGTTCACATACCTGTATACGCAAAATTATAATAAAAACCATAGAGTAGGACCATTGTGTATTTATTTTTACTTTTTTCAAGCAATAATGAACTATTTATCCTAACACAAAATCCACATAGTTAAAAATATATTGACAGTTAACATATTTTTTAAAAGTACCTCTTCCCTTTTCAGCTCTTTCTTGTACTTCTTAAAACACTTCAAAAAAATCAACATAACAGCAAGACTGGCTAGTTAAAAAGTAGCAGTTGTAAAAGGTTCAAAACAACTTCTGCAAATCTCAACTCAAGGTTGTTAGACTGCCTACCTTTTTTTGATTAAACCTACAACAATATAAGACCTTAGCAACGGATAATTATAGTTACTCTACTGAAGAAAACAAAAGCAATGATAAAAACTAAAAAGCAAAAGTTTGGTTCATGGACATTACATAAAACAGTTGGTGGGAACATGAAAAATCTCGCAATAAAAAAGTTAATACCTGTCATTACGAATGAATTACGTGTATGGTTATTCAACAAATCTGCGCAATGTGAAAAGAACATTGATTGTTCTTGCAGAACTACAAAATAAACAACAAAGATAAATAAATAGAATGATAAAATAACAAACAATAAGCTGAAAAAATATATATAGATGAAACCATGAATTTACCATTGCAAATCGGAAGAAATCAATGAAGAAGATTATGATGAAGAAAGCGCAAAATATATAGTAGCAAAAGTTCAGTGCATGATCGATGATGATAGGTTATTCGAACAATTTTCATGGTGCAGAAGGAAGATTAGAATATGAAAAAGTTAGACTCAAATTGAGAATTATTAAGATACCTGATGAAGAAGAGGAGATACACAAACTGAAAGAAGAAAAGCTATAAAATCTCAAGAACAAGCCACTAATTTTTGAAGAGGTAATGAAATATAGTATATGCGAAAACAAATTTCTTCTTCCAATACACCTCACAACATAACCAATAGCAGATGAGCATTAGGACTAAAAATTGATAATTCCAAAGCACCTCACAAGAACCAAATGGAGAAGGGTTCCGTATATTCTAGCACCATGCAACTTTGAAAACACAAAAGTTACAGATACATTATAGATAATATTAGTAATTTATTTTTGAAAATTTGAGATACATATATGACATCACCATTAATATTATTTAATTGCATTAGTCAATAGACAATTGACACTTATTTAAAAATGACCTCACTAAAAACCCTCTTTTAATAGATTAAATAGATGGTTTTTTCCTAAGATTATTGATATAATTAAGAACTTTCAACACATATTAAAGAATCAGTAGAGAAAGATAAAATGTAAAGTTATCTTTTATTAATAGGTGAACTTTTGGTGCAATCTTATTAAATCTGTAATGGAGTATATATACCACTACATTTAACTGTTTGTTTCACTATCGTAGTAAATGAGAAAACAAATATACATTATTGATCAAGTGTTGAAAAGATGGCATAGACTATTGTATAGTCAACTTTGAAGTATTGCTTTATCAAACGTGGCCCCATAGAAAGAATATTATGGAATATGCTCCGATACGGTGTATCTAAAATCCAATATGATGTATCTAAAATGTTCAATACGTTGTATTGCTTCTCTCAGCATGTAGATCTACTTTTTTCCTTTCCATGGCTACTTGAATCAACTAAATCGGAGTCCGGATGAAGAAGTTATGGCCAAAATACTAAAGTATCCTCAAAGGTTATCACATGAACTTGAAATCTTCATTTGGCTTAATGTCTTCACTTGGCTTTCATCTAAGGCATGTATACGTTGTATCTCGATAAGTGTATACACCATATGTCTTCAAATCGCGTCTTGTATCTTCTTTGGCTAGGGCTTCCATACGACGTATCCTTAGAATCTGATACGCCGTATTATTCTGAGTACGATAAGGTCTTGAAATCTTCTTAGTTAAGTATACGGCGTATCCTTATTAGCACGCATACGCCGTATCTACCTCCAAAAAGAGTGTTTACTTCATTTTCTTCGTTTTAACTCCTAATAAGGCCGTTTTCCATGTCTTTTCCAATATTGCTCCATAAATACTGAAAATCATAAAGTTAAGAAATTAAGTAACAATTCTCATATCAAAGCATAATAAATGAGCAACATATATGAGACAAATGATATATAAATATAGTACTTATTTGATGTTATCGATTATCATATAATAATATGATAAAGCTAACACAACATGTTATAACCAATTATTAACATTCAATCGCGGCTAAACTACTCCAAAAAGGCAATGCCAAACACTCGATTCCTAAACAAGAATAACTAACAACTTAGCATTAACATTACTAAGGAGTATTATAAAACTATATGCCAACCAATCTCTAAATATGATTTTGATCATCCTAACATGATTATATGAGAAACCTCCAATTTTATATAACTTAATTAAAACAATCAAGGGGACTTACTCCCTAAACATCCTATTACATCAAATAACTCATAATCCTCTTCTTACCCAAAACCCCAAA
Organism: Chrysanthemum makinoi; assembly: GCA_910596185.1. NCBI lineage: Eukaryota > Viridiplantae > Streptophyta > Magnoliopsida > Asterales > Asteraceae > Chrysanthemum > Chrysanthemum makinoi. The sequence goes on along the minus strand of OU343220.1, from coordinate 233,851,329 downwards.
AATTCATTAACATCTTATTACATCAAATAACTCATAATCCTCTTCTTACCCAAAATCCCAAAAATTCATTTACAGGAACCCTAACTAATTTATGCAAATTATTCAAATATTGAGTTTACTTACGGGATTATATCTATGGACCAAGCTTCTTGATTATAATATAATTTCTAAGTCAAATTAGGGTTTTAAAAGGCACGTCATGGTGACGCTAAGACGCGAGGCATGACCTCCACGTTATGCAATTGACCAAGACGTCGACTCTAGGCGTGGTGTGAGATGAGACGTGAAAATGCTCGATAGGCAGTGGCCTTTTTTGTATTTAACTCGATAATATATATATATATATATATATATATATATATATATATATATATATATATATATATATATATATTATATAACAGGAGGCATTTGGCATTAATGTCACCTCAATGCCAAATAATCATTTTTCATGCCACCTAAGCATTATTGGTCCAACTAAGCAATTAATTGTTAATTTTCCAAATTTTATTATTTTTTTTTGTAATTTTCGGAATTTTTTTAAAGATTTTTGAAAATTGCAATTAATTTTTAATTTTCCGATTTTTTTTTTTTTTTTTTTTTTGTAACTTTCGGAATTTTTTTAAAGATTTTTGAAAATTGTTTATAAAAAAGGTTCTTTGCAAGGATTGAACCTTGGTTGTTTTGATAAATAACTTGTATGTTTACCACTTAGGCAACAAGTTATTTTGATAATTATGTGCAACTATGTAGGAGAATCCCTACAACTTAGGTAACCATATAATATAATATATAAATGGCTTTGAAAAAAAAATATATATATAATATATAAATGGCTTGAAATCATATAATAAATCTATGCAACTATGTAGGAGAATCCCTACAACTTAGGTAACCCTAAACTAAACATATACATAAAAATTATATACGGTTCATAAATTTTTTTCTCAAAAACCCTAATATCCTTTTTCCCTCACAATCTCATCTAATGATCCATAAAAATTATATACGTGTTCATTATATTTGTTTTTGTGTTTTCTTCATCACATGTACATCAAACCGGTATGTCACTTGATCTTCTAAACTTTTGTCATATTGTACATTGAGTAATTTGGCTTGAAACCTTTATGATCGCTTTATCACCAATGTGTCATTATACCTTTGAAGCATTGACTCTTTGGAAAAGTGGACACTACAAAAGTTATTGACATATTCGTGTTTCGGTTGTCTTGAGTATCATTATTTGTTTCGATTTGCGTGGTTGAACCAGAACCCAACCTCGATCAAAAGTATCCCTAAAGGGTAAAGGTGAGTGTACATGATGAGTAATATACATGTTCAACCGCCTAGAACCGGATTTGTAATGGTCAATGTGCTCAAACAAATTTCTCTTGTTTTTATTCCTGAAATTAAAACTAGAACCTCTTATTTGTATGGAGATCAATATGTAACACTTCAATGTCGGTATCCCACCGTAAGTTTTCTTGCTTTCACTATGTATTTAGTTGAGTTTTATTGTATTATGTTTGATAAGGAAGCGGATAAGGGTATGTATGTGAAGGAGTACTTGGTGGAGACATTGAGGCATGGGGATGAAGATAAGGCTTTGTCGGGTGTAATATCACATGCCTTGCACAGGGGTGTATTATGTTGGTTTCACTAATTTTAATTTGGGTTTTGTTCTTTGGTGCGGCCGACATTCATCCTTTCCCTGCACTGCGGAAAACACAATTCGAAGTGGAAAGCTTCGAAGTTAAGTAATCAAGATCGTGGACCTATAATAGGTCTGTAATGTTTCATTACTTAAATAACACAACCATGTCCATTTACCACCCATGTATTGTTTATCAACAACTCTTATAATATGCTAATGAAAATATAAAAAAGAGAGCTTAGATAATCTGTGGGCACATTCAAATCCAACTATTAATCAAGAAGCAATGGACACAATGTGCACCAATAATCTATTGATATTTTTTTTGGGTAAAACAATGCAATCGAAAAACTAATGTATAGTTCAATGACAACATTCATCTATTTCGCCTATTAACATTATTTACACTCACGATGCTAAACATAGAAAAGAGACATGTCATAGATTCAACAACAAGACACATGTGGGAGCAGAGAACGTGGGAGTGAACCTTCATCTTATTAGTGCATCTTGAAGAGTAGCTCAAAGCGTCCCATGGTTACTGGTAATATGCATGCACACATCGCCAGGCTCGTGGTGGATTAATAACTCATGCTTTTGATGCAATCAGGGTAACAAACTTGGTTGCTATGCACCATACTCAAATACTCAATTTTTTATGTTACTCACTTTTCTAAACATTCGTTTGAACACATTTACAAAATTTTAACGCTTTATACCTTCTCTTCCATGGCAGATGATCCAATCACATATGGAACTTTGAGGTTTCCGATACGATCTAAATGGGAGGATGAGGTAAGTATATGAACCAATTTATATTTTTTAATCCGCAAGTGGATTTTAATAAATGGATATTTATTGAGTGTCAAATCTTTTGTGTTATTTAGTCTTTTGAATTTGATGTTTTGTTTTAGAGTTATGTCTGCGAATCCACATGCAAACACCGAGTTATTGCGCTTTTTTTCTGTTATTCAAGCTATCGCCAGAGTCATGGTGTCCTGATTAATCTGGTAGGTGGTATATTTCTCTGGGTTGGATTGTCTCTCTAGCTTTACCTTTTTATATATCTAATGCAATAACATTGTTTAATTTAGGATTTGAGTGGTAGAGCTTGAGATCCAAAATAGACGGATAAGGTGCAAGGGTAATTGGTGCAACCGAGATACACACTTAAGGAGCTTAAAATATGATTGACAAGGAGCTTAAAATATCCTGCAGTGAATGCACAATGTGGAATGTAAATACAGTATCAAATGTGTACGTAGTAAGTGATTTGCAAAATTGTCAATGTAGGTTTTATCGGGAACACGCCATGTGCCTCCAGTAACAACAGCTGCGGAGGCAAGAAGAGGGCCACTGCTGGAACATCACGCCAAGGACAGTGTCCACACATGCAGGTTGGTGATATGCAATGAACCCCTGATTACGTACAACTTTAAATAAATTCTGAAAAATAAATGGTGTATCGATCAGTTGATTTCGAAGCATGATATGTATGCATTACAAATACATCTTAATGGTGCACCTATTTCTTTTTGCTGTCTTTAGTCACAAAGTATCCCAACAGAGATAGCTAGAAGTCTAAAAGCTAAAATGGGTGTATCGTGATATATTTATTCGCCACTGATAAACAATCCGGGACACCTTTTAAATTGATTGTTTTAAACCCATTCTTAATGGACTTGACGTTACAAGTTTTACCTTTGGGTTAAATGCAATGCTTTATATAACCAAGTATTTCGCTTAAATTGATGTTATGTGTTTACAATGACCAATCTCAGATGCCACTTCAGCAACAATATTTGTTACAAATTAAGAAAATCCAAACACAATTTTCATAACTACTTCTTTTTAAGCCGTTTATATAGATTGCGTGTTTTGCTTACTGATGAATGTCATGTGATCGGCGATATTGCAGCTAACGGAGATAGCGGCTTATTTGTATACTCTTCCAATACATACAATTATCTACCTAATTTGCGATGTAAGATGATTTTCTAAAGGTAATAGCTTTATTGCTTTGGTTCATGTTCTTTCCGTTAAACAATTTCTAGACCTGCAATTTTTTTGGCCTGGTAAACAACAACAGTAAAGAAGTGGTAAGATTGTTTTTATATAGGGTTTTGTGTGCTATAAATGGGTGTTCAAAGCTACTGCACCAGTGAAATGGTGTTTCAGGATGCTGTAAATAGTGGTGGTATTAAGGAATAAGGGTAACTTTTAAGAATTTTCTAATGCAACATGTGGTGTATATATGCAACAGTTAATGATTAAATGTGTCTATTTGTGGCAGTTGCCCAGAGAGTCACAGTGCAGAGGTGCAACACTAAGGCTTGAATGCAACTAGGAAGGACCACGATGCTATGATAAGAATCCTTCATTGACATAAATTTTAAAAAAAGCATATTAACTACTGAGATTCTATGGATATATAGACCATTAATAGAACTATAGGTGGCGAAATGAGCGCACAAAAGTACTCGGTTGAACTGTTGCTCTTCCAATATCCTCACAAAAGGGTATGGGTTAGTGGTTTTGTTCAGCATTTATAAGAGCATGCACAATAAGTTTTCCAAAATCGTGATGATGACTGCAAGGTAACATCTTTCTTTATTCTATTTGTTAACCACATACATGATACATGATAATCAGTTTATGTTAACAGCTGTTTGTGATTTAGGCTTATGAAGATTTAACATAACGAAAATGAAGAGAAAAACGCCAATTCTAAATGAAGTTACGGTATAAGAAGTCTTTTTTTTCCCTTATGATTAGGTAGGGCAACTCTTTTCAAAATTCGGCATAATACATACTTGGGTTTCATATATGTGATGGTGCATCTAAGTTAATAACTTGGTGATCTGGATGATAGATGTAACATCACTCGATAATTTGTTATGTAAAATATGATGCTTTTGATGTGTTATAATTAGTTATTTTGTTTCTAAAGTCTTCATACTGAGGGCTCATTTTAGGCATGGAAAGACATTGAAGATGAAGTTTCATGTTGCTAATCTTGAAGACCAAATGGTATTTTTTGTTGGACCTTTTACTAATATTGATAACGAGCAACAACATTAAATTTATAGTATATGGAGTATATATTTGAGATGTTTGATAACTTTCTCGATGTTACGCAAGCTGAGAAAAAAATTATACATGTATTGAACTCATCTATAAGAAACCAAGACCTTTCAACCGTGCATATTTGTTATATTGATTATGATGCAATATAGGTATAACAATGATTATGTACTGTAAGATAAACTTTAAATTGTATATTTTGTATGAGATGGAATGGGCCAATTTGGTTTGAAACACTTTTGTTTAACACTATGAACTTTTAATTAGATAAGGTATACCATGTTTAGTTAAGACATGTGATTTAACGAGGATATAATACAACGTGTTAATATAGTTTTTATTTATATGTATAATTCAGTATTTTACATTTTATTTTTTAGACATGTTATATAATTTTTATGGAAAAATTTCTTTACGATTACCCTTCTCCTTTCGCTATAGCAAATTCTGTTAATAATAATTATAAGACATGCAAAGCCATTGTAAGTGAGCTTAACATAGGCATATATATATATATATATATATATATATATATATATATATATATATAGGGTGGGGTTAAAATGAAAAAATGAAAAGAATGGGAAGCTATCTCAACCATTGGATTAGATTTCAATCTTAAAAAACGCGGAGTGGCATATTTGTAAATTTTAGAAACTTCAGGGGTGAAATCTAAACAAACAAAAACGCTGTAGTAACTTTTATGTACGTTTAATCAAACTGACAAAACCCAATCAAACCCTAGATCTCATTTTCAGTACACTAATATGAAAAAGTTTATGACAAAACACAATCAATCCCAAAAATTGACGCCTTAATCAAAATTACGATCGATGAAAACTAATATGAAAAAGTTTATACCTCCTCGTAAGTTGAAATCCTTTTTAATTTTTATAATCCACTGCATCATAGTGATTTTAATTTACTGAAATCGTTTCTTAATATTTCGTTTTAGCTACTAGAAAAGTGGTAGATTAATTGGGTGGATATGTAAGAAAAATCAAACATCTCCGGAAAAACTATTACTATCTCCACGAGTAAATACAGAATGATTTATGCAATAATACTTAAGAAGAGATGCATTAGATTATATTTTGTAAAGTATAATGTATGATTTAGACTAGCATATTGAGTTTTAATTGTGAATATGCGTGAATGTGTCTTTGAATGATTAATGCAATAGTACTTAAGAAGAGATGCAGTAGCTTATCTTTTGAAAAGTATATTTAAGTTTTAGTCTAGCATAATAAGTTTTAGTTGTGGAAATGTAAATGTATGTTTTTGATAGATTAATGAGAGTATTAAAGAAGTGATGAACTAGCTTATGTTTTGCAAAGTATATGTAAGTTTTAGACTAGCATAATGAGTTTTAGTTGTGTAAATGTGCATGCATGTGTTTTTGAAAGATTAATGCAGTAGAAGTTAAGAAGAGATGCATTAGCTTATGTTTTGTATTCTATAATGTACATGAGTTAGTTTATACAGAGACTATGTTTTGTGGCGTATGAGTATGAGTTAGGTTAAAAACATTTATCGATGCACTAGCAGTTGAACCGAGATGCAATAGCTTTTAATTTCTTTGCATATGAGTATGAGTTACGTTAGACGTAGTCTCTGTCATGTGCTAGAATGAGTTTTTATGTTTGATTTTTATTTGATGCATTAGCAGTTGAGTGACAATAGCTTTTAATTTGCGGCATATGAGTATGAGTTAGGTTAGACGTAGTCTCTGTCATGTGCTAGAATGAGTTTTATGTTTGATTTTTTATTTGATGCACTAGCAGTTGAACTGAGATGCAATAGCTTTTAATTTCCGGCGTATGAGTATGAGTTAGGTTAGACGTAGTCTCTGTCATTTGCTAGAATGAGTTTTTATGTTTGATTTTTTATCTGATGCACTAGCAGTTGAACTGAGATGCAATAGCTTTTAATTTGCTGCGTATGAGTATGAGTTAGGTTAGACGTAGTCTCTGTCATTTGCTAGAATGAGTTTTTATGTTTGATTTTTTATTTGATGCACTAGCAGTTGAATTGAGATGCAATAGCTTTTAATATGTGGCGTATGAGTATGAGTTAGGTTAGACATAGTCTCTGTCATGTCTTAGAATGAGTTTTTATGTTGATTGTTTATCCGATGCACTAGCAGTTGAAATGAGATGCAATAGCTTTTAATTTGTGGAATATGAGTATGAGTTAGATTAGACGTATTCTCTGTCATGTCTTAGAATGAGTTTTTATGTTGATTGTTTATCCGATGCACTAGCAGATTAAAATGAGATGCAATAGCTTTAATTTGTGGCTTATGAGTATGAGTTAGGTTAGAGCGTAGTCTCACATGTGCTAGAATGAGTTTTTATGATGATTGTTTATCCGATGCACTAGCAGTTGAAATGAGATGCAATAGCTTTTAATTTGTGGCGTATGAGTATGAGTCAGGTTAGACGTAGTCTCCATGTAATGCTAGAATGAGTTTTTATTTTTGATTTTTTATTTGATGCACTAGCAGTTGAACTGAGATGCAATAGCTTTTAATTTGCGGCGTATGAGTATGAGTTAGGTTAGACGTAGTCTACATCACGTGCGAAAATGAATTTGAAATGTATGTGTTTGATTTATGAATGCAAAATGCAGTGATTTGAAAATAAGAGAATAAGTAGTTTATGATTTAAAGTGAATGATGTTATTTTGAGATTAGTTAATGAAGGGTTGTACTTGATACGTAAACCGGAATTCGTGGACGTAATAAGAGAAAAAAACTAAAAAGTACACGAAAAGAAACGTCCCCGGGGTAGTCCGAAGGGGATGTGTTTTTAAGTTCACTTGTTGGTGAATGTGATCTAGTCATTAAGGTAAGCATAGCTTTTGATGTATTTAAAATTTTTATGTACTGTTTCGATGCAATGCAATCACGAACTCATTTAGTAGTTGTTTAGTTGCTTCATATGAGAATGAAATATGCTAAAAATAGTATGTGTTTATATAGTCTGATTAAGATGAAAATTGATGATGGTGTGTTATTGATGCAATTGGAAATGTCTTTTTTGTGCTATTAATGAAATTGGTTTAGTGCAATTGTAATTTTAATGTGGGGTATGAGTTTAGTTTAAGTTATTCGCATACAATTTTAAATATAGAAAAATTGTTTTAATGCAATTATTGTAATTATAATGATGAAGTGATGCAGTAGGATTTGTAAAGTGATGCAATAATTCTAATAAAGTTTTTGAATGAAGTTATTTTTATTTCAAATATGTTTGCATGATTTGATGCAGTAGCTTTAATTTTACAGGTAGAACTAATGAAGATCCAACAAATGAACAAGTTTGAAGTAAGTAGTAAAATCCAAGGTAAAAAAGAACAAGAGAGGAAATTAAGGAAATGTGCAGTGGAAGAGGAATCAAAGAGACTGAAAAAGAAGATTAAAGGAAAAGTTGTTGAATCAGTTCCTGATAAAAGCATTGTATCTTTTGATAAAAAGAATAAAAGCATTGTAGTTGTTGATAAAAAGAATAAAAGCATTGTAGTTGTTGATAAAAAGAATCAAGAAAAGCATTACTCCAAAAAGAAGAACAATGTTAAAATGCCATGTAAAGAAACGTAAAAATGTGAATCAAAAATGAAGAATCTGAAAGAGAAGAAGATGGTAAAAAGTATGAACCTGCAAATCTGCAAATAAGAGGATCTCCAAAAGTTTTGCAGAATGTTATTGGAAGTTGTACAAGTGGTTGGAGTTACTGACTTTAGAAGATATGGGGTTTGGACATTATTGTGGAGAATTCAAATTTGAACAAACACCGGAGAGTATTAGCAATGTGGTTATGTAAAATTTTGATTCAGAAGTTGCGGTTTGGTTTTAAGTGATGAAAGAAAGATAAAGGTCACGGGGGATCTAATTCATGAAATTCTTGGAATTCCAATGGGGAATATAAAGGTTGATGCTCTTCTGAAACAACAACAGGCCAGATGCAACAACTTGATAAAATGGAGGCAAACACTACCTTTAGATGTATATGATCCTGATGGACCTTCACATAAAAAGAAAATTCAATAAGCGGGTTAGAAGCATATATTTGTGAAAGTACAGATGATGGTTGGGCATTCAAAGTAGCTTTCTTGGTAATTTTCTTCACTATATTTGGACATGGTAACAAAGATGGATCAGTAAATCAAAGGTTTCTACCATCCGTTGAAGACGTTGATAATATTAGAAATTTGGATTGGTGCACTTAACGTCTTGAATGTCTCAAGATTCATTAAAGAATTTTAAACCGAGATTATTTTTCTCAGGACCAATTCTTCTTTTGATGGTAAGTTATAAAAAATTCTTTTCTGCATCTCCTTTTAATTGACTCGTATAATAATGTGATGCAGTAGAAAAATAATGTGATGCAGTATAATAATATAGTGATGCAATGACTTATACTTGCAATTAGTTTTAATATATTGTGATGCATCAGAATATTCATTATTACTTTTGTTGATTCATGTTAACAAGAATTTACTTAAAGCTTTTATAACTCTTGCATCACAGTTTTCTTATTGCAATATATCCTTTTCTTATTCTAATATTTGTTTGTTTTTTTTTTGTTTTTATTTGTTTGAAGCTTATCTACGTCAATTCAACTGTTTCAGAGACTACAAGGGTGGATAGACAGTACAGGGCTTCCTAGCTTGGTTCAAAGTTGTTGAAACAAAGAGAGAAAGAAGTTGCGGAGGTTTTGGTCACTTCCAATTGTTGAAGGATTGCAATTTATTGAAACTCCAAAGAAAAAAAACAAAGAAGAATTTGAAAAAAAAAAAGAAAAACAAGATAATTGAAACAGGTATAAATTATAAAATATATAAATTTGTAAATATTATTGTAATATCAGGTGCATTAAAACATAAAATAATTTTATACTAATTATTGTTTATTCTTTTTCAAATAATACCAGAGGAGAATGATAGAAAAATGAACCGAGATCTAAACTTGAAGATTTCAAGGCAAAATCAATAAAGGTAATTTGAATATATTATGATGCAATACATTTAAAACAAATTGATGCAATGATTGAATTAAAAACATTGTGATTGAATACATTTGATAAAGTAATGCAATACATGATTGTGTTAGATTTTTCTCAGAACCAATACATGTAATAAAGTAATGCGATGTAATGTCACGCATAGATGTTTAATAGAAATGCATGTATCATTGTGATGCATTATATATATAGTAATCGATGCAATAAATTTATATATTGTGATGCGATAAACTAAAAAATTTTAACATGCGAGGAAATGATAGAAACGCTTTGTTTACAAGATTTTTGGGTAGAGAGCAAAGATTTGATGATCGCATACCAATGATAAGGCTGATGTTAGCATTGAAAAAATATCCAGATGATGAGAAGATCAAAAAATTCTTGAGGAGAGAGATACACTTATCAACAAGTTTCTTGATGAGTCGTTTGATTTAAAAACAACATAAATGAAGAAAATATGATTCGAGAAGATATCGATGGAGGTAAGAATGGATACGATGATGAAATTGATGATGTTAAAGATGATACAGAAGATAATGATGAAGAAGTAAAGGTTACGAGAAGATGCTAAAACTTGATCAATCTGAGAATGTTATCGATGGAGGTAAGAATGGATACAATGATGAAACTCCTAATGTTCCAAATGATACGGAAGATATTGATGAAGCGAAAAACTACGGGTGATCCTGAAAATCTTACTCAAGTTGAGATTGTTATCGATGGAGTTAAGAATGGATACGATGTTCAAACTGATAATCTTCAAAATGATACGCAAGTTAATGATGCAAAAAGGTTCACAATGATCTTTGAAAATGTTATTCAAGGTATTTTATTGCATGTCTACTTGTATTATAATAAAATTAATATGTGTCTACTTGTATAATAAATAACTTTTGGCACATATATAGATGCAGGCAATGATAAAGCAATTGAAGATCTTGAAATAGAAAGATTAGTCATTCAAAAAGGAGACAAGCGGAAGGTAGATGACATTCAAGCAGAAGGAGACAAACAAAGCGAGTGAACAAAAAGAAGTGCAAGAGTATAAGGAATATGACAAAAATCTTGCTGTTGTGGTGTTTGATTCATCTTTTCTGGATTCATCTCAGACATCACAAGAGAAGCGGTCAAGCATTGATCGGGTCAGATGAAATTCATGAAAAGTTTGGGTATGATGAAGTTCAAGCATTGCTTGGATCGGATGAAAGTGAAGCAAAGATTGGGTGTGATGAAGGTCAAGAAAACAAGGGGTCACGATGAAGGTGGAATCATAGATAAAAGTATTGAAATCCATACCCAAGAAGTGAAATAATTTCACTTCATCAAAGACAATTATAAAATATGTACTAATGTGTAATAACTTAACTAATTCTTATTTAATTATTTGAATTATGGAAAAAAACCAGAATTCTAATTTTGGATATGTGTAATAACTTAACTAATTCTAATTTAATTATTAGAATTACGGAAAAAAAAAGAATTCTAATTTTGGATATATAATTCTGTTTAAAGTTTTAGGATAAAATAAACATTAGGCTTTAAACTTTATCTTTGTGATCAGATGAATTTTAGATATGATCGCAGATCTTATTGTAACCACCCGCATTTTTAGGTTACTTTTCATTTTTGAGAATTTACAATTCACTTTCACTATTCACATTTACTATTCACTTTTACTATTCATCCGTAAAACTTTTATTTCACATTCTCGTAAGATAAATTATTTTAGTAATGACCTGAGAATTCGACCATCGTTAGATCATTTTCGCAAAAGTTATTAAGTAAACATCGTTTTAAAGTTTCGCTTTTGGACGGTCCACCGTTTAAACATCACACGCTTAATGAAAATCAACCCCGACAATTTTTCTCATCGAGATAAATTTTAGATAATTCATGATTAATTTGAGAATTTTTAAGAATTATTATTTTTAATATTACCAAATAAGCCCAAATGCAGAACAAAACTAAACTTACGTTTTAAACAATTCTACTTACATCCGAGACTTAACGATTCCCTTGTGTTTCTAATATATTTTTGACACTTTTACATTTTTGGAAAAGTCAAACATATTTCCCTCCTCCTTTGACCATAAAGGAATTAACCTTGTGCACGTTCTACATTTCGCTTAAATCGGTAACTTTTAAACTTCACAAATAACGTGAAGTTATCCTGCGTATGACGAAAACCACATTTTAACATCTCATATCACTTTTAGACTAATTTTATTCTACTCTAAATAAATTCACGGTCGTTTCCCTGAAATTTCGTTCTTTTAGAAAAGCTGCGTATTACGCGTTTTTGACCGTATTTCCAGCTTTGGCGTTTTGCACCCAATGAGACTAATCACCTATTTTATATTTTTAAATGGAGTATAATGATGAGTTTAATCATTCCTATAAGTTTCATATTTTACTACGATACCGGTTTTACGTTTTATGGCTTGGTTAGCGATTAACGGACCAAAAACTCACTCAGTAACCAAGATAATACCAAAACTAACCACTAAAGTCATCTTATCTCTTCCATGGCAGACCTTAGGGGGGGAATCATCATATTGGTGGCATCATCCTAACCTTGGTTCCTTTAGATCATTACAAGTGTCCTAACCTAACCATGGTTAATATTTAACCCAATATATGGTTAACCAAACTTACCCTCCTATAAATAGCAAGTGAATGACTTCCTAAAAACCCTAAAACTCTTCTCTTGGTCGTTCATAACTTAAAACATACATATCTTCCATAATTTGTTCCATAAACTCCAAGTTTATGCAAAGAAGTTCCAAAGATCAAGCTACTACATCAAATCTCTAGCAAGTTTAAGTGATCTTCTTGAGTTTAGATCCACTCAAGTCACTTAGTACTTCATCACCAACTCTTCAAGTTTGCAAGAGTTCCAAGGTGTAGAAAGCTAGCTCAATCCGAAATCTTTCGCGATCAATCAAAGTCCTATCCTTACTAAGTTACTCCTTTCTATTTGAAAGCCAAAAGTTGTAAGCAACTTATCACCACCATCATCTCATCTTTATTATTCATAATCTTAACTATTTCATGCTATATATATAGTTACTATGTTGGATCATGATGTACAAAATCTTTAAAACAAGTTATAAGAACCTATATGTTAAACTTGGGTTAGTAAGTGTATAAATGATAAACTTTTATACAAAGTTTCCACAAAATCGACCACATATGGATATGATACTTTACATATTCTTGTAGATAATATTAAAACTAAAACGTAGCAATTTGAATCACTCTAAACGGACACACGAGTCAAAAGTTATGACAAAAAGAAATTAGCGAAACTAAAACATGAATCGCCAAATAGCTTCTGCCTAAAATATGAAATTTTAGAGGCCCTTAAATTCGAATCATCAAAAAGTTAAAACACTAAAGTTGTCCGGAACGACGTTTTCCTTCAATATCAAAGAAGATCGGACCTTGAAAACGCATAAATAGGCCAAAATCTTTCAAAAACAGAAACTGCCGTAAATATAGTCTTACTACTATACTTTTGTCACAATTACAAGCAAACCAAGAGGCCTAATGGCCATAAGCCAAGACCACGGCTACGGCTAAGGTCAAAGCTAAGTCTCAAGACCATGGTAGTCAAGACCAAAGTCACGGCAAGGACATGGCTAAAGCCTTAAGGCTTGTTTACCCAAGACCGTTAACTAAGGTGATCATGTTTATGAAAACGACGAGAACTTGTAAAAACTAGATACTTATTAAAACATGATAAACTTTATGTTATAACAATCTTCACTCAAAACATATGTTGTATCTACTAAGTTCTACAAAAGTAGGGAGCTTCATGTGAGGGGTTTCATTTGAGTAAAACGTGATCGAACGAGTTCTTTGGATTTCACGATTTAAAGTGTCCTAGCTCCGAACGTTCTTGTATGACCTCCGAATTATGATGGCCCGAACGGTAGTACGATATCTATAAACTAAACTCGTTTTCACAACTAGACCATTTCTATAAACTACATACACAAAAACCATGTACTACATCATGATCAACATAGAAATATATATAGAATGGTTTATGTTTTCCTAAACATTATTCCAAACCTAAGTCGCAACATCCTATTCTAGGTTGCTCATAGAAGTTCTCACGGCATATCCATCATTCTCACTATACATTTGATATCATTTACTCTAAGGTGAGTTCATAGCCCCACTTTCTATTACTTAAATTGTTTTACAAACCCTTGGGGGAGATACATGCTTTATTTTAAACCGAACACATTGCTTTCAAATTCTATACTTATCTGATTATTTTACTTGCACTAAGTTACCGCATTTGCCAATCTTAAGTCCCTAAATCATGAATCATTAATCACGAGTGAAGTGAGCGCGAATATTGTGGATAGATCTATCGGATTGGCGACGAATCCCGTTTGTTTGACCAGGATCCGGTAAACAAACGCTATATTTGAGTACACATCGTAAAACGGCAAATTTTACCTACTTGGGGCATCGGTTACTATTATATGACAATGAGTTAACGCCTTGATTACATGATGCTTAGTGAATAATAACTGTTTTGTTTTCAAAACATTGGTGTGAGTCTAATTAACTCACACTACCAACATAATGTGTTCAACCATTTAACAAACTCTATGAATTTCACTCAACCTTTGTGTTGACAGTTTTAAGCATGTATTTCGGGTCCATAATGTCGGAAGCTGAGGAAGAGCGAGGACTAGATCAAGAAGGCTATAAACATTTTATCATTCATAAAACATCAAAGACTTTATATAGATGTCTTTTGTAAACAATGGAACCAACTGGGACCTATTTTGTAAACTCTGATATATTTGAATAATTTGAATGATAAATCCTTTTTAAACGACTCTTTAGAGATCGTTTTCTATTGTTATGACCGTTGTGCCATGAAGTAACACCCGCTTTGAATTCATGTGTATCTTGAAATGGGGTGTTACAGATTGGTATCAAAGCCAGTTATAGAGCGGGTCTAATTGAGACTTAAACTATAACTACTTTTACATACAAAAACATTTTATAGCCTTCCGTTCTCCGTGCCTTCCATCCTCCCGACGATTATGTGACTTTTAAACATTTTAAGCTATACAAACATACTAGTATATTGATATATACACTTGACATAATTTCAATCATAAACAAAGTACTCAACATATCGTATATGCCTATTCTAAGGCATTACGGAACAATCATATTTTCTAAGCTCCCAATCATGCACCTACGTGCTTTTAGGATTACAAAACTTTATCCAAGACATTGTAACTGACTACAATGGTCTTTCCTACTTCCAGACATTGTGAGATACAATGGTCTCATTCATTTTCAAGACACCATGAGAATACAGGTGGTCTCTATTACATTCTCGAGACAACGTAAATACTACGGTGGTCTTATTTATTTCTCAAGACATTGTGGGTTACACAATGGTCTCTTTATCATTTCTCAAGACATTGTGGGTTACACAATGATCTCTCTATTATTTCTCAAGACATTGTGGGTTACACAATGGTCTCTTCATCATTTCTCAAGACATTGTGGGTTACACAATGATCTCTTCATCATTTCTCAAGACATTGTGGGTTACACAATGGTCTCTTCATTATTTCTCAAGACATTATAGGTTATACAATGATCTCTCTATCACTTCTCAAGACATTGTGGGTTACACAATGATCTCTCCATCATTTTTTAGACATTGTGAGTTACACAATGGTCTCTATTATTTCCTAGACATTGTGAGTTACACAATGGTCTCAACTATTTCTCAAACATTGTGAGTTGCACAATGGTCTCAACTATTCCTCAAATATTGTAAGTTATACAATAGTCTCTAAAAATTATCTTCTAAACATTATATGATATCGTTTTGCATGAAACCCGTCACGCGGTCTATCAATTTCCTTTATGGAAATACAAGAAATAGGATTTCTAAAGGACAAAGTGACTCATCATCTACAAAAGCTGAAGTTCAGCAACTTTCTCAACATTCATCAAAATTCTCTTTTGAAACCTTCATTGTTAAAGGTCGCGAATAATGCTAGCCAAGTATGGATTATTTTAGGATTACTCAAGATTTCCTTTCCACACGTATCTACCCATATTATCTTCTATGCAATGGAATGTGAAAACATAGGTTACAAGTCTTTTATGGCCGGGACTTGCAACTGGATGGTTTGATATCGCCTTTGCTTAGTGGACAATTTCTCAAAAGCTATGGACATATCACAAGTATACCTAATTTAGGTATTTGAAAATTTTATCGAACCTCGCCTAAATATAGCCTAATCACCTATATTTAACCTAGGGTATTGCTGAAAACATAGTCCGATTAACTATGTTCGACTTAAAATTTTCAAACAGAAACGGTTATACAAGGGTTATATTCAGGTTAATCTCCTACTTAAACTCGATAAACCACCAGAATTCATTAAAAGATCTAGAGACACGATAGTGTCTTACCACTCAGCAAAATCTTAACATCTCATTTATACTACCTAATTTCATTCTTGAAATTTTCATACATAAGAAAATCCGAACTACTATCTTAGGATAGTCATCAAATCTTCTCGTAATTTCTTAGAAGTCTTGCCTGTTTAGGTTTCAAGGATATCATTCCGCCATAATCCTCTACAATTCACTTTTGATTTTAAAACAAACTTGACATCTCTACCTAAAAATAATGGTAAACATACACTACACTCTTCAAATCGTCAATATATCACATCATTTTCTGAACCCCATTGAAATTCAGTATGTAAAACTTCACAGTATCACGTTTCTTTCAAACACTAGTAGACATAAAAACTATACGATACATCTTTCATCCCGAAACCACCTAAGACATGATCAACTTTGGAAATGGTTTGGATAAACCACTTGCCACTAGCAAGACTTTCCTACAATGAAAATTGTCACATTATTATAAACCATTTCCGCGTCAACAATATCTTACACCTTTGATTAACAACAGTTACCCTAACAACAACGAAAACTATTCCATTTGAGGCACTATATCGACAAAAGTGTTAGTTAACCATTTCTTTGAACTAAGGTGTTTAGAGATCACACACGAAACAACTAAGGAAACCATACAAATACAAATTAGGCTCCATGCCGCACACTATCACCAAAACTCCATGTTAGAAGTAAGGTTTTATTAATAGCCTCGACACATTAAGATATGATTCATTTTGAGAAACGGGAAAAGCCAAACTTGAGGTATATTTGAATCTATAAGATTTTAACAAAACCCTTTAAGTGATCAACTTTAAGCCACATGGTACATAATACATCCTATGACCAGAAACTTGAAAACGCAAAGGCTAGGATTCGGCGTATACACCCTCATGTTCCTAGACACTTCAACATCGAGTAACACACATTGAATTCCGGGACGGAATTCCCATTAAGGGGGTGAGACTGTAACCACCAGCATTTTTAGGTTACTTTTCATTTTCGAGAATTTACAATTCACTTTCACTATTCACATTTACTATTCACTTTTACTATTCATCCATAAAACTTTTATTTCACATTCTCGTAAGATAAATTATTTTAGTAATGACCTGAGAATTCGACCATCGTTAGATCATTTTTGCAAAAGTTATTAAGTAAACATCGTTTTAAAGTTTCGTTTTGGACGGTCCACCGCTTTAAACATCACCGCTTAATGAAAATCAACCTGACAATTTTCTCGCATCGAGATAAATTTTAGATAATTCATGATTAATTTGAGAATTTTAAAATTATTATTTTTAATATTACCAAATAAGCCCAGAACAAAACTAAACTTACGTTTTAAACAATTCTACTTACATCCAGACTTAACGATTCCTGCACTTTGTTTCTAATATGTTTTTGACACTTTTACATTTTTGGAAAAGTCAAACATATTTCCATCCTCCTTTGACCATAAAGGAATTAACCTTGTACGTTCTACATTTCGCTTAAATCGTAACTTTTAAACTTCACAAATAACGTAAAGTTATCCTGCATTATGTGAAAACCACATTTTAACATCTCATATCCCTTTTAGACTAATTTTAGTCTACTCTAAATAAATTCGGTGTGCGTTTCCCGAAATTTCGTTCTTTTAAAACTTGCGTATTACGCGTTCTTGACCCGTATTTCCAGCTTTAAGCAGCGTTTTTGCACCCAATGAGACTTATCACCTATTTTATATTTTTAAATGGAGTATAATGATGAGTTTAATCATTCCTATAAGTTTCATATTTTTACGATACCGGTTTTACGTTTTATGGCCGGTTAGCGATTAACGGAACCAAAACTCACTCAAATGTAACCAAGATAATACCAAAACTAACCACTAAAGTCATCTTATCTCTTCCATGGCAGACCTTAGGGGGGGAATCATCATATTGGTGGCATCATCCTAACCTTGGTTCCTTTAGATCATTACAAGTGTCCTAACCTAACCATGGTTAATATTTAACCCAATATATGGTTAACCAAACTTACCCTCCTATAAATAGCAAGTGAATGACTTCCTAAAAACCCTAAAACTCTTCTCTTGGTCGTTCATAACTTAAAACATACATATCTTCCATAATTTGTTCCATAAACTCCAAGTTTATGCAAAAAAGTTCCAAAGATCAAGCTACTACATCAAATCTCTAGCAAGTTTAAGTGATCTTCTTGAGTTTAGATCCACTCAAGTCACTTAGTACTTCATCACCAACTCTTCAAGTTTGCAAGAGTTCCAAGGTGTAGAAAGCTAGCTCAATCCGAAATCTTTCGCGATCAATCAAAGTCCTATCCTTACTAAGTTACTCCTTTCTATTTGAAAGCCAAAAGTTGTAGCGAGCTTATCACCACCATCAGCTCATCTTTATTATTCATAATCTTAACTATTTCATGCTATATATATAGTTACTATGTTGGATCATGATGTACAAAATCTTTAAAACAAGTTATAAGAACCTATATGTTAAACTTGGGTTAGTAAGTGTATAAATGATAAACTTTTATACAAAGTTTCCACAAAATCGACCACATATGGATATGATACTTTACATATTCTTGTAGATAATATTAAAACTAAAACGTAGCAATTTGAATCACTCTAAACGGACACACGAGTCAAAAGTTATGACAAAAAGAAATTAGCGAAACTAAAACATGAATCTGCCAAATAGCTTCTGCCAAAATATGAAATTTTAGAGGCCCTTCTGGTCCGAATCATCAAAAAGTTAAAACACTAAAGTTGTCCGGAACGACGTTTTCCTTCAATAACAAAGAAGATCGGACCTTGAAAACGCATAAATAGGCCAAAATCTTTCAAAACGGCCGTAGCGCAAATATAGTCTTACTACTATACTTTTGTCACAATTACAAGCAAACCAAGAGGCCTAATGGCCATAAGCCAAGACCACGGCTACGGCTAAGGTCAAAGCTAAGTCTCAAGACCATGGTAGTCAAGACCAAAGTCACGGCAAGGACATGGCTAAAGCCTTAAGGCTTGTTTACCCAAGACCGTTAACTAAGGTGATCATGTTTATGAAAACAGCGAGAACTTGTAAAAACTAGATACTTATTAAAAACATGATAAACTTTATGTTATAACAATCTTCACTCAAAACATATGTTGTATCTAAATTCTACAAAAGTAGGGAGCTTCATGTGAGGGGTTTCATTTGAGTAAAACGTATCGATTGAGTTCTGGATTTACGATTTAAAGTGTCCTAGCTCTCGAACGTTTCTGTATGACCTCAATTATGATGGCCAGAACGGTAGTACGATATTTATAAACTAAACTCGTTTTCACAACTAGACCATTTCTATAAACTACATACACAAAAACCATGTACTACATCATGATCAACATAGAAATATATATAGAATGGTTTATGTTTTCCTAAACATTATTCCAAACCTAAGTCGCGACATCCTATTCTAGGTTGCTCATAGAAGTTCTCACGGCATATCCATCATTCTCACTATACATTTGATATCATTTACTCTAAGGTGAGTTCATAGCCCCACTTTCTATTACTTAAATTGTTTTACAAACCCTTGGGGAGATACATGCTTTATTTTAAACCGAACACATTGCTTTCAAATTCTATACTTATCTGATTATTTTACTTGCACTAAGTTACCGCATTTGCCAATCTTAAGTCCCTAAATCATGAATCATTAATCACGAGTGAAGTGGCCTTGAATATTGTGGATAGATCTATCGGGATTGATGAATCCCGTTTGTTTGACCGGATCCGTTAAACAAACGCACTATATTTGAGTACATCGAGTAAAACGGCAAATTTTACCTACTTGGGGCATCGGTTACTATTATATGACAGACAAGTTAACGCATTGATTGCATGATGCTTAGTGAATAATAACTGTTTTGTTTTCAACCATTGGTGTGAGTCTAATTAACTCACACTACCAACATAATGTGTTCAACCATTTAACAAACTCTATGAATTTCACTCAACCTTTGTGTTGACAGTTTTAAGCATGTATTTCAGGTCCATAATGTCGGAAGCGGGCACGGAAGAGCAAGGACTAGATCAAGAAGGCTATAAACATTTTATCATTCATAAAACATCAAAGACTTTATATAGATGTCTTTTGTAAACAATGGAACCAACTGGGACCTATTTTGTAAACTTTGATATATTTGAATAATTTGAATGATAAATCCTTTTAACGACTCTTTAGAGATGGTTTCTATTGTTATGACCGTTGTGCCATGAAGTAACACCCGGTTTGAATTCCGTGTATCCGCGAAATTGGGGTGTTATTCTGACTATTATAATATTTTGAATCATGGTTATTTATTCTTTGCATCTGATAAAAAAAATTAAAAAGTACATCAAAATTAAATTAGTACTTGAATAAAATTTTATAGAAAATTTAAACTTTTACATATTCTTGGTTACTACATCAAACCTATTTATTTATCATATACTTGATTCTTGCATCACATTTACTTATTCGCATAAAATGTACTTGGTTATTGCATACTATTTATCATAATCTTTCTTTGCATCCTCTTTTGAAACAGATGATGTGTTAGGTCACAAGATTTACCACACAAGCTTAATAGAAAGATAGAGAGGCGATTGAACAAGATATCACACACACACACACGAGATAATATGACCGGTTATGCGTAGAGTGTTTGTGAAAGAAATAACTTGAACAACCAACCTTCAAATGAAGGTTTACAAGGGGTATTTATAGGAGGAAAGCTAGGGCAACACTCCTAGTTCCCTTCCTTTCCTTATTGGGCTAGGCCTAGGCTTATGGGCCTTCTACATAAGCCTAAGGCTAATAACAAACATAAAGGCCATAATAAGCTAACTATTACATATGAGTAACTAACACTTGAATAAGGTTTAGGAGTGATTCCAACAATCTCCCCTCAGGTGTTATTACATATGAGTAACAAACACTCAAGTGTTGGTGATGAAAGCGGTGAAGGCGTTGATGTAATAGTAGCTTTGGCGTCTTCTGACATTCTTCTTTCTTGTGAGAAGAATTGCCTTGATTTAAACAATCTCCCGGTGTAGAGATAGTTTACTTTGAACGGTTATGCTTTGGCGTCATCTTTAACTTTGTTCTTTGATCATTGTTCTTTGTGATGAAAGTGATAGTATGTTGTTGTTGTCGCATCAAGTGCGCCTCAGTGCTGCCCATTTGCTCACGGTGTCTCCGTCGTTCTTCAACATGCTCACGCGCTCTTTGGCGTTGGAATTCATCTTGATGGAGTTCTTTAAGTCTTTAACTTTGTAGATTCTCTGTATTGACGAAGAATCATTACATTTGTTGTGTTGCTTTTGAAATAGAACTTCCATTAGTGATGATGTTGGCGTGAGCATGAGAAGAATCGGCACGATCATTCCGCTCCAGAGCTTCCATAAGAAGAAAACATTTAAACGGTTAGTAATAAGCGGATTTCGGCACTTACAAGTTTGAACTTCGAGAGTGTTAACGGCATAGTGTGAAAACACAACTCTAATTCTTACAAAGGCCGTTCCTGAATCGGAGTCCCACAAGTGAGATAACACGATGTACCGAAGTACACCTCGATTGGATGAGTCATTTGGTACACCGAAGCATCACCTCCGCTTGGACGTTTGAGACCACTAAGCGCTAATCCACGGGGAGTTGCGAAGCGACTGCTGTCGGCTGTTTGATGTTGACCACTGCGGAGTTTCCATTCATTCACTGAGGATCACAAATGTGAACCTCTCATAAATGTTCTCGACAGATGCTAAGATCATGTGAAGGACTTCGATATGAACCAGATAACCTTATTGTAGATCATCAAGTGATTAAATGTCAAGTGTACCTAAGAGATCTTTTGATGAATCTCGTGGCTCTAGACTCAATAGTGCGTTTTGGTTTTCTGGAGCGGAGACTAGGGAGAGGGTCTCCTTCTTCAATACCAGCAATCTCTAAGAAAGCCGATAGTTCGTAGGGTTCCCTGTGAGAATGAAACAAGCTTCATTAAGAAACTTGAGTGGATAAGAAGGTTTAGTGCATGCGTCCTTTGGGTCCATGACGACTTTTAATCTTCAATACACAAGGCGTCACTAAGTGACAACCCGATAGCATATGAATTGAACCGATTATGCGCCTAAGTTGAATAATCGGGAGGCCTATTTCTTTTCACCCTTTTCTTTGCATTTCTTTTTAATTCTTCAACTCCTTCTTTCTCCGATTCTCATTGTCTCCTTTTTACACTCATACCTAAGGACTTCTAAATACTAACTATTTGTGATGTCCTTGGGTAGATCCATCCAGCTCTGGCGGATCATAGAACGGTTATTCCTAACCTTAGTCACCTTATAACTCCATGACTAACCTATGTTGCCATAAAACCATTGATATGAAAAATCTCTCACAGTGTTTATGAATGAAAAACATTTTAGTACCATTGTTGAGATAAGATTTTGCATAAATACTCCCCCTCCACATGTGCTTAAGTGTTTTAACGGTTAAAATGCACATGAGGAAAGAGCAGCGCACATTTTGAATTGATTAACTCAAGATAGACAATCCCCAGAGACGGTTACGTGGCATAGTTAAAGAGTTGCATTGTCAACTTTTAGGTGACAACTAGCTCTAATAACTACCTTGAAGGTGTAGACAATCCTCGAAGGTCGTCAAACCCGTCGAGTTCATGTTTATCAAGAGTTTCTCGAATGGTACATTCTACTCGAGACAAGTCCTTTCAGAACACGTTTACATCACTAGAGAACTAGCTTGAAATTATTACCCGTCCGGACAAGTCTTTTCGAGTTACTAATAGTTAAGCATCGTCAATTCGTTGGTTAAGTCTGAATCACACAAATTCATTAGCATTTTACACAACATATTTCTTATCACATATTTTCTCCCCCTAAAAAATGGCATATTAAAGTGTTATTTTTGAAGCGTTTGAGAATAAATATGACCATTTCGAGTGTTGCGGGAAGAATGACCACTTGTGAACAATTTTTGAACAAAGTTTTAATTCAAGTACTCCCCCTCAACGAGTGATATAAGCGGTTGAGGTTTTGAAAATCATAAGGGAAAGTACTTGTTCTTTTGAGCAAAACCTTGAAAAGTGAAAGGTTTGATAGGTTTTACTCAAAAGTAAGAAGCTTTCGCTCCTTTTATAAGGATTGTGGCAGCGAAGGCGTACCACAGGGTACTTTATTTACAAGTACGGGTTGTACACTGTAATGTGTGCACAAGCCATTGACATAATTAATCAAACATCCAAAATGATATGAAGAAAACAATTCAAGGGGTACCAGGAAGTGCGGTGATGTTCCCGGGGGTGTGCGAGGCGTTGAAATCGGTTATGTTTCTCACGGGTCGACCACCAGACATAACTCTCCAATCGTCAGGTGATCCCTTGAAACAACCGTTCATCAATCATTGTGATGATCCGTCTCACATCCCTCCTTTCACGAGAATTCCGTAGCTTAGGAGACCCAAATTTCAGGCGTATATCCTTCAACCTGTATGCCAATCCATCCCTAACCAGCTTCAAAGTATGATCCCGAACTTGTGGAGTTCGCTACACGCCATTAAGCAGTTTCTTTGAAGTTCACTACGGTAAACAACTAGAAAGGTTTCTTGATGAGTGTATATTGAGATAGTTGATTGAGATCGGGAAGAGTAAGCGTTGGAGGAGTGAAGTTGACCGCAGCGTCGATAAGATTCAACGGCAATCTGGAGATCTTCAACCGTTCTTTGATGACTATGCGTCTTAAGATGAGAGTGACTTGATAAATTCGTTGAATTTGGTTGAAAATTGTCTAATGCGACCCTGTACTTTGGCAAGGTACATGTCTTCAATATCGTTGAGAGACAAATTCTCAAAGTCAACTTCAGAGAATGCATAGTCCCTTTCATCTGTCTTTTGACCACAATCTTCTTTAGAATGTGTAGTCCCATTTGGATGAAAGACCAACATGTTGGATGGCCTTGATGTCTTTAGAACTACACTGCATGTTGAGACTTACGAACGGCGGCTTACGTAGTAGATTAAGTCGGCGTTACGGCGGTGATGAATCCCATACAATGCATCTCGGTCATATGCTTCTACTGTGTTGGAGAACAAGTGATTGGCACGTTCCTCAATGGCTATGCTGGTTGGAGTAGATAGCTGCATGGAATGGAAGTGTCAAGGATGTAGCATATTTCCTTGAACCATCGCCACCATGGAGAAGAAATTCCAGGTCTTTGTTGAAGAAATATCGGAAGGGAATCCGTGGTTCATCTGGTTGGCCAATGGTGGGTAAGGTTTGGTCCAATCGATTGTAATATGGAGGGTTGTCCCGTTTTGTGAAGTCAATGTTTGCTTCCGGGTTGAGCCAATCCATGTTGTTAGACATAGCTCTAGCAATGTTTTCAAGGTGATATTCAACCTCGATGGCACTTTCGGAGCTGTCTTTTAGAAGTTGAAAGGCTTCATTCTTGATTCGCTCAATTCGATTTCGTCATTTTCTTTACATGGAACTTTTCTTGCAAGATTTTTGCATGCTCCAATGTAGAACCTTCTACCAATCTTGACCTTCATCGAGGTAGGGAGTTTGATTGACAAGTGTGAGAACCATTCAAATCTTGGTTTTATCGTCATCTAGCCATGATCACGACTCGGTGAGTCGTCTTCTTCTTCTTTTAGAAGGCCTTGATGATGATTCGGTTTCTTAACTTGTTTGGGAGAGGTGGGTTGTTGGTGGGGCTCAAGGACCTCTTCATCGTCACCACCCGTATACTCAAAGTGATCATCGGTTTTCGAGTGGGGGTGGTAACTTCGGAATCGTCACGAGGTTTATCGGTAGAAGCGAGGAGGAGATGTTTGTTGAGCGAGGACCGTTGTGGAGGAGGTTGCATCATAGAAGATTCACCGGTTACGGCGTTTAGGTGCGAGAATCTTTATCCTTATCCTTGTCTTCATCGTCTCTAGGGCGTTTTGACTTTTCACCGAATCTACAAGCCTCTTGAAGTTGGTAGTCCAAATGCTTGAAACAACTTTCCTTCATCGAGGTAAATGTCCCAGTTGTGCGAACATTTGTGTAACAAGCTTGGCCACCAATTCATTATCGAGAAAACTACGGATCGGTTGGATTGATTGTTACGGTTAAGGGCGTTGATCGAATAGTTTGCTTGGCGATCTGCATAAGATTTGGATAAAGTTGTTTGGTGAACAACTCCTTTGTGACTTTAGGGCGTATTCGAAAGGTACTTTTTAGTGTAGCCTTCGATCATTTCGTTCAGTTCCTCTTGACGGTGATTTTCATGAATTCCTGAACAAACTTCCTTTCTCCTTTTATCTTTTCATGCTCGTCATACATATCTTTGTATGTGATCGGCAAAGAAATTTAGCTTTTGTTGAGCCGTTTTTCTTTCGACTTGTTTGGCGGCTTTGGTAATCCGTTCATGAGCTTGAGAAATCCAAGATTTAGATGGTTTCTTCACGGTTTTGGATGATGATTTGGTTGACTTCTTTGATGGTGGTGGTGAGGTGAGATGAAGAATCGATGAGGAGGGACATGAGGAGATTGGGGTCCTTTGGAGGTGAGAAGTATCCTCCTTGGAGCGAGTTGACTTGTTGAGAAGAAGTCATCATAATCTTCTTAGCGTCATCATGTCGGTTTTAGCCTTTTCTTCCGTCTGTTCCTTAGCTTCTTCATCAGTTTTCTCTTTCTCGGTCTTATTCTTTTCTGGTTCCTCAATGTTAAGATCGGTAGACTCCTTCACAAGCGTTTGTTGCTGCACAAGAGTGGTGGCACCAGATCCCTTATCGGGTTGATTAACCGCATCGGGACACGGTGAAGAGTGGACAACACCACTCGATCCTCGGGACCACCCATTTGATCTTTGCAAATTCTTGACTTTTTGAATTTGTCTAACTAATTTAAACTTCTTCTGTAGATTGATCCGGTTGCTCTTCTTCTTCTTGAGCTTTCATCATATGACTCAAATCACGAGTCTTTCCTTTGCCATGTTCACTATTGGACTTGGAGGTTTAGGCTGGAGGAGGTGTTCGGTTGCGAGATTAGGTAGGTAATCTCTTCATCTGTTTCAGTACCTTGAGCTTTAGTCCACAAGCTTTCTTTGCGGTTTGGGAATTGGGATGGGAGCAGCTTCCTTAGATGGAACAATCCTCTTTGAAGGAGGGTTCCTCTTGGGAACTTCCTTTGACTCACGTACTTGCCGTACTTCCTGCACTTCCTCTTACGGTTCTCCTTACAGGTGTACGAGAAGATTTATCGAGATGACCAACTTTGCCTTTTCTACGCTTCCGGATACCTTTTATGCGTTTGGAGCTTTCGACATCTTCAGTTAGAAGGTATCGGCAACCAGCACCTTGTTTCTTTGTTGACGATTCCTTGATTCTTACAGATAGAGTGGGTTCGATCAACATGTCATGATTGTTGGGGTCATTGAGCCTCTTGGGAATATCGGATGAAGCCAAGTGCTCTTTGATCAACAGTTTAGTGTATCGATGTAGGGATCTTTGAGCCAAGCTTTTGAGAAATGACATCATGTCGTCCCATATCGAGCTTCAATTTGATGTGCTTCTTGTTGATCAATGCCCAAAGATTTGCGTTCCATGAGCTTGGGATGCTCATAGCCCTTTACGACAGAAGCAGACTTGGTGATGATCATGTAGAGAGTTCTCCAAGGTTGAGGAATATTTTTAAGCTCTACGTGAGAATGCTTAGTGATTACTCATGTAGCCTCGTCATAACCGATATTGATTAAGAATTGGAGAGTGAGCTCTTGGCGGGTGTGGCATAGAGTTTGGTTGGCTCGACGTGAATGAGAAGAACAGCCGTAAATCTGCGGTGTGATGGTGACTTGTTTGTGATTGAGTCACTATCCATGCATTGCTTCCTTTGACCTTTCATAGTATTCGAATTGTTGTATGTAGATCTGAGGCCTGAAGCGAGTTGGTGAGCATGTTACGATACGGATGAGTCTTGAATATCAATAGCAATCAAGCGAAGATTGAGGCGGTAAGGGTATCAAAGTCAACACGAAGGTTATTCTTTACTATCTTCATTGGATAGCCATAAGGGTAGATATCAGCAATGGAGAGAACTTTGGTGCATCCACATTCATTTGTTGACCATGTCGTGATCTCGAAATAACATTAGCCAAAAGAACCAACATATCGAAAGACATAATGTTAGTCAATAGAAGGTCTTATTGTCTAGTTATTGAATGTCAGTGATCAATGATTGTTACGAGTCCTAAGTCACTTGTTTGTCTAATAGTCCAATGGCGTCGTGAAATGTTTCGTGAGTTAGTTAACTTTAAGTTTTAAAGTTTATGTTATCACTTATTGTTCACAACATATCAAGCGATTAAGTTTATTAGTGACATTTTGGATTAGGTGACGTTATGATTAGTTTATTTACAAGTTTGTAGAGCGTAACAATTCATCATGAAGGTCAATCTGAGGGTTAAAGCGTGAGTATTATTGGCAAAAGTTAAAGCGATAGCGGTATTTATATATGCGTGACAATGCTTACGCGTAAAAGGATCTAACTACGCGTAAGAGAATTTACTGTAGCGTAGGCGGAAAAGAGCACCTTATGCGTAGGGAAGCTTACGGCGTGGCGATATATATACCTTTTCTGCAGCGTGGGAAACTGTAAGAGTAGACCTTATCGTAGGGTCACTTTGTTTACGCATATCCTTCTGGGATACGCGTAGTCCATTGTAGAACCTACGGCGTAAGCTGTTATGCGTGGAATAATGTCACCGTAACATGACTACGGCGTGGGGTAATCCTTATGCGTGGGTTGCAATAACCTTGATTAGAGAATTCACGAGTAGCAAACAAATTGATGATGAAAGCGGATTTGTTAGCGATTATGGATGTTCGTGGATGATATAGGTTATGAGTAATAAATGTGAAGAAGAAAAGTAGGTGGGAGGTGTTTTTTGTTAAAAATAACTTTAACATTATATGGCGATTTTAGTCCTTCAACATTTTCCTTTTTCAAACAAAGCCATTTAACTTCCATTTTGGTTACCAAACAAAGATTTTTAGGAAAGAAACTTTGATGACACTCCCCCTTGACTCGAGAAAATAATGAAAGGTTATAAATTTAGTCCAAGGAGTGTCATTGTACCAGAAAATTTACCACCATGATAAAAGAAACAACGGGATATGATAACATGCAAGAATACGAGATGTTTTGAAGCAGGTTAAAGTTATGATTTCTCCCCCTCAACACTTGATCGAAAAAATATTGAATTTTGAAAGATTATAGTGTTGACGAAAGAAATGTACTTGCAATGTTGAAAAAAATAGATAGAAGAATATTTTTGTTGTTTTATCAGGTTTTATATTTTTGTATTTTGTTTTTGAAAAAATTATTTACAAAAGAGAGTTTTGGTGTTTGATGAGGTTTTAAGAACTGTTTTAGGAGGTCATCCAATTCCTCTTGAGTCAAACACCTCATACCAATCCGGTGGACCAACTCATTAAACCTAGCGGGAGGCAAGGCTTTGGTGAGAAGATCGCCAATTGGTATTACGTACCCACAAAATATAATTCAACGTTACCACACGTGATCCTTGATGAAATGATATCGAAGATCGATGTGCTTTGATTTGAGTCTTGGCTGAGTTGCGAGATCGCAATGGCACTTCGATTGTCGCAGTACATCGGGATTTTGTCAAATACGTAACCATAGTCTTTGAGTTGTGTTCTCATCCATATGACTTGAGCACAACAGGCGGACATGGCTACATATTACGCCGGTTGAGGACAGCGATGTACAATCCTGCTTCTTGATTGCCATGACACGGTTTATCACCAAGAAATTGTAAAGCTCACGAAGTGCTTTTCCGGAGTCTAAGCATCTGGCGTGGTCGTCTGCGAAACGATTAGTTCAAAACCAGAATCAGCCGGATACGGATCCCCAAGTTAATGGTTCCCTTTATGTATCGGAGGATTCTTTTAGCCTCGAGAGAGGTGGGTTTCATTGGTTAGTGCGCGATTGATAACGAGAGCAAAGATATACGGCAAAGACAATATCAGTCTGCGCTGGCATGTTAGATACATGAGAAACCTAATAATACTACGGTATTTTGTAGGGTCCACCAATTTCCCATGTAAATCGGCGTCTAGCTTCTTGGTATGAGCCATTGGTGTGGCATAGGTGTCACAGGTTTTCATTCCAAATTTGTTTAACAATTCAAGGGCATATTTGGACGGACTCAAGAAAATACCACGGGTGATTGATGAACTTGCAGTCCGAGAAAGAATGTAAGTTCACCCATCATGGACATTTCAAAATTTTTCTTCATTAGTTTTGCAAAAGCGATTGAAAACTTTTATGTGTAGACCCAAAAATGATGTCATCCACGTAAATTTGAACAATTAAGATATGTTCCCGTGATATTGTATAAAAAGAGTTGGGTCACCCGAACCTTTGGTGAAATTATTAGCAATGAGGAAGGATGATAGCTTATCGTACCATGCAGGGAGCTTGTTTGAGACCATCTGAGCTTTGTTAGGTTTGTAGGCGTGATTGAGAACTTCGGGATCAACGAATCCATCTGGTTGGCTGACATAAACTGTTTCTTTAAGTTGTCCATTGAGAAGCGCGGTTTTGACATCCATCGATAGACCGTCATATTCATATGAGCGCGAACGCTAGAAATATCGAGCCTCAAGGCGAGCAGCAGACAAAAGATTCTTCAAAGTCAATACCCTCTTCACGGCGATAACCCTTAGCCACGGGCGTGACTTATTTCGATAACATTTCCT
The DNA here is from genome assembly GCA_910596185.1 of Chrysanthemum makinoi. Lineage (NCBI taxonomy): Eukaryota > Viridiplantae > Streptophyta > Magnoliopsida > Asterales > Asteraceae > Chrysanthemum > Chrysanthemum makinoi. The sequence continues at coordinate 233,821,295 of OU343220.1, read as the reverse complement.
TCAGACATCAATTTGTTTTCCAAATCCATTTTAGACCAATGAGCGTAGACTCTGTTGGTCTTTCAACCAATTCCCATACTTCAAGGCGTTTGAATTGGTTGAGTTCTTCTTGCATGGATTCAATCCAGTTGTCTTTTGTCATTGTCTTTGATGTTTTAGGTTGATTGGCAGGGGCGGTGAGTGCATAAATGCAATGTTCACGTCGTCGTGTGAAGGCGTTGTCTCGTAACGGCCGGTTGATTCGGGTTGCCAATAATGTTTCCCAGAGGATGGTCTTTCGTCCATCTATGTGTGGAGGGTTGATGTTGGTATACATTGTGCGGTCGAGGATTCAAATGGTTTGTTGAAGATTCAGCGACATCATGGTGCGGCGATCTCATTAGCAAGGGTTGAAGAACGCATTTGGATCAAAATCTGCGGTGGGGGTACTTCATTGAGAATATCATCGGCCATTTCATCATTGTTGTTAGAAGCGGTTTGTTCAACTGTTGTGGTGGAGTCAAGCGGGTGTGGTGCATCTTCAGCGATGTAGTTGTTGTAGCGGTGTATCGGTATAGAGTATTATCGGGTTGGCTGGCGAGCTTGGCGGATACACACGGAGCACGTTCATCAATATCGTCCGAGCAGTGAAGCAAATAACCTTTCCATTTGTTGGCGAGTAAGTGGGGGCTTTGTTCGGTGATGATGGGGTTTGAGGAAGTTTAAGCGGTTGTGACCGGGTTCTAAGTGTTATACTCGAAGCCATTTCGTAAGTTCATCGAAATGAGCATGAATCGTTTCCATCACGTTTTGTACGGCGATTCGGTCGGAAACCTTTGGAATTATCACGATTATCCGATAAAGACTCAAATGTCAACTTTGGCTTTGAGCTTTCCAAAGTCATCACGATCATTATTCGGATAGCAAAGAGATCCAAATACATGAAAGTGTTTTAGATTCGGTTTTCTGTTATGGACGAGCTCGAAAGGTGTTTTGTTGTGGCGTTTTGTAATCATAGAACGGTTTTGAGTATAGCATGCGATGAATACGACAGCTTACGCCCATAAGTAATCTGGGAGTTTAGCATTGATTAACATTGTTCTTGCGGCTTCCACTAACGTTCGGTTTCGTCTTTCGACAACTCCGTTTTGTTCGGTGTATGCGTGCAATAGATGTCTCGATCTGAATTCCCACTTTCTCATAGAATTCACGAAGAGTTTAATTAACAAATTCAGTGCCTTTATCTCGATTACTGATTAGTCGAGCGGTGTTTGGTAGCTGAACTTGTATTTTCGTGAGAAGGTGATGATCATTTGTGGAGCTTGATCTTTGCTTCGAAGAAAGTAGACCCAAGTCCGGCGTGAATAGTCATCAACAATTACTAAGATGTAGCGTTTGCCATTGATCGTTTGCCGCGCGCGCGGGCCACACAAATCCATGTGAAGAAGATGAAGCACATCTTTGAGGCGTGTTCCACCTTTGAATAAAAATGAGCACGAGTGCTTTTGCCTTGTTCACAAGCTGAGCAAAGGTGATCTTTAGAATACCCGAATCGTGGGAGTCCTTCAACTAGTTTGTGTCGAGCAAGGTTGGTGATGGTTTGAAAGTTTAGATGTGAGAGCGGCGGTGCCATAGCGAGTTTTGTTGATGTTGCCTTTGAAAGTAAGCATATGGGAGATGAAGCAACCATGTCTTTCATAGAGATAGTGTAGAGACTAGAATTAGCGATCCATTCATAAGGTAATTTCCTTGTAGATCACGAATGAAACAAGTTTTCTCCCGGAAAGCAACCTCCAAATCTCCATCACAAAAGCTGACCTTTGAAAGCAGATTATGACCGAGGCCTTCCACATAGTAAAACCTGCTAATTTCGATGTTCCCATTGACATAGTCTCTGTAGCCCATGATAGCTGCGAAGTGATCATTCGAACCTGGCGGTGCCAATGAACTTTGCAATAAAGTTTGATAACGAGTTTAAGATTGCTGTCATGTGTGGAACATCCGCTATCAACAATCCAGAGAATGATCGTATCACTGCATTACACACAGAGCGACCGGATGGAATAGAAGTAGATGTGGAACCGAAATGTTAGAGGGTTCGTAGCGATTAAGTAGATATACACACATTAATGGCTTTAGGTATCCACTTAAATCCTAGTGTGTTATATATCCATTTCTGCCATCTATAACTACTCTTTGCTTTAGTCTTAGTGAATGCACTAGGTGGTACTACATTCCTAGGAGGTGACCGGAGCTTCTGAGGGGCGGCAACAATGCGTTTCTTAGAGTCTAAAGATGGCGGTCTACCAAGTACAGACTTAGAAAGATTAGTGGGCCTAGAGGTATTCCGGTTCTTAGGATTCCTTAAGCGAGAGATGATAGCTTTAGCAACACATTTATCATGGCAATCAGAATTCATACTTTTACGACAAATATCACAAGGTGCATCGGACTGAATATCAAAAGTACTTACGGTTTAGCATTACGTTACATCACTATTTCTATTACATTTGCGGGCCGCAATATCTATAGTGGAGGCAGCGTGAGTCTTATTCATAGTCCTAGGGTGTTCTTCTACTTTAGCATTCTTGATTGATCTTTTCTTAGGTCGCAACTTCCTATTCTTGATTGAGTGCTCTTAGGCGTGAAGTGGGACGTTTGGAAAAGGCTCAACTATTCTGTTTAGATAGAAGGAAGCACGTTAGCTACTTGTGATTTGGGAGTAGAAATTCTAGGTTCATGATTACTAAGTGTTATTGGGGCTAATCTCTTAATGATGGTTGGCGGAAGTTGTTCATACTTTCCTAACATTTCTCTTAACTTGATGATAGTGTGAATCGGATCTTGATTTTCAGACCGAACATTTCAGCAAAATGCATAACTTCTTTAGTGTGTGCAAGATAATGATCAAGTTCATTTGATGCTTCATCACGAGTCTTTTTGAGTAAATCAAATATGACACCATATTCCTTTTAACTTTTACAAGTTCTTGTTCATATTTTGAGATTTGACACTTAAAAGACACGTTTTGATCATCCGGTTGCTCAATTTTAGGATCGAAGATTTTGTACGCTGGCGATTTTGTGTTGAAAAGCAATTTGTTGATCGTGAATATCTTTTTGACACCAATTAAGGCGACGAATTGCATTTGAAAGTTAGTTTGACAATCGTTTGTTTTCAACTTTTAAGGACTCGATCTGAAGCACATTATCGGTGTTCTCAACATTTACCACGAGAATCAACGATATCGGCGAGAGGTATGATCAAATGCATATGACAAAGAATTCAATAACACAACATTATGGACATCGGCACAGATGACATCTTCCAAGAGTCGATCAACATCTTTTCTCAACAGATTCTTTTTACGTTTAGTATTAGAAATAGATGTTTCCGTTTTCTCGAAAACGACCTTCATCACTCCAAGTTCCTTATGAAAATCCTTTTCCCAGGCTAATGCACAATTTTTCAAGTTTTTAACATTAGGTAAAAGATTTTTATGAAAAATGTCTCTTTGTTCTCGCGCCAGAGGCGATTGAAAATGATCAATTTTGATTTCAGAGCGATATTCTATCTCATGTTGTAAAATTTTGAGGTCAACCATGAAAATGTCAAAATATCTAAGAATTTTTCGATTTTCAGGTTTTGAATTTACTTCACGGATGGAAGGTAAAGGACCATAAATTTGTGCATAATCTGGTTGGGGATTAACATTAGAAGACTCGGGTGTTTTGATGATAACCCTTGGTATGTTAGAAGAATTCGTTGGTGTGACGAAAGTGACCGCTTTAGAATAGTTAAAAGGTTTGTTGTAAACAACTTTTTCTAATTTTGATCGACTCTCGTCTTATGCATCTAATTCCTCTTGACGATGATATTCAACAACATTCATAACAGAATTATCAACTTTATATTCGCACTTTGAAACTTCGAGGATTTGGTTTGAATGCTTTTGTTGAAAGCTTAGGTTTAATGTCGGCAAGATTCGGTCCATATCCATTTGGATTGGGTTTTAAAGTAAACTTTTCAATGGCGGTGACCGACTCGCCATGTTTGTAAACAGTTTTAAACTCTTTAAGTTTGTTTTGCAAGCCGATGATTTCTTCAAGATGATCATCTATTCGTTTAGTTGAATGCTTTTTGTATGCGATCTGAAGCTGTTTTTGACAAGTTAACAGCCTTAGCTTTTTGATTTTCCAAGGTGAGAGCGTTAATTTGCTTTTTATGTTCATGTTTGAGTTGTTCTATTTGGACAACAAAGCATTCTTGAAGCGGCTAGATCACGCATCCTGACTTTCTAAATATTTTTCATTTTGATAAGATTTGGCAAAGGATGCTTCAAAACCGTTTTCACGTTTTTCTTGAGTTTTGAAAAAGTTGAGTTGCTTTTGTAAACATTCAAAATCCTTGGTTATAGTGCATTTTGCATTTCAAGTCCTGATTAATGTCACGACATTCTTCCACTATGGTTTGTTGGTCTTGTATTAAGGCAAAAATGCGGATGAGGCAAAAGTTCGGCGTGTTCAACGTGAGTCTCAACATGATCATTATGGAGATCCTCAAGTATAACCACGGAGTCAATTTGATTATCAAGGGAAACCGGTTGGTCATCTTGATCGTCAAATATAACTACGGGTCTAGTTGAAAATCGTCGGAATGAGATGTGGACGACTCATTTTGAACATTCGAGCCTTGGGATCACGGATGTTGGCGGAGATATGAGATCGAGATAAATATGGTTTGTTGGTACACGAGACAAGCCATCGGTGTCACCAGGCTGTGTCACTCATGTGTAACTCACATATTAGCCATCAACATAACTTTGCATTGGCTGCAAGTCCTCCATATCATCATATGAGTCGGCATTTGCCATAAAGCTCTGTTCTTTGTCTGTGAGAGTTCCACCAGCTTCATCCTTAAGAGCCAAAGAAGAGCCTCTTTGAAATAAGCACTGCCCCTAGTCCTTGGCTTTGGGCATGCATTAGCCAGTGTCCGCTTCTCATTGCGGTTGTAGCATCGAAGACCATTCAACCCATTCCGAGCATTTCCTGTTCCACCACTTGAGCTGCGTTATTCCTACCCACGGCATTAAACCCTTGACCCCGCCCATCGGCGACCATAACGCGATTACGAACTTCTCGTCCATTGTTTACGGCTTGATTCCTTGTATTAGATGAGGCGAATCGGTTGTTGGATTTGTTGGTGTAACGGCTAAAGGCATTAGCAATCATAGCAAATCCTTGTTGCAATGCTTCGAGCGGATCGGATTCCTCATTATGAAGTGCTTGATCATTGTTGTTTGTATGGAACCAATTGATTTTGTTGAGGTTGATGTGATTGATCGTTTGGTGGGTTTAAGCATGATTGGTTGAGTTCTTTGGTTGAGGAGAATATTTTTGTTGAGCATATAAGGCAAGTTGTTGATTTTCCGGATGTGTGGGTGAAGCAATTTGAGCACGGAGAATCCTTTCCTTATCAACTTCCTTTTCATGAGGCTTCAAGTAATGCGTCAACAATCCGTAGGTAGACTGATGCATGTTTTTTGCTTGAAGGAGAAAAATGACATACTTCTCCCATTCAGGACCAAGACTACTTAGGAACTTAGTATTCAAGCTTTGAATTCTTGGCATGTGGATGTTGTGTTTATCAAATCATTGATGATGTCACGAAAATCGGTGATGATAGGACTCGAGTGTCTCTCGAGGTTCAATCATGAAGTGTTCATAAGCCAAGTAAATTTTGGATTCCAAATCTTCACGATTGAGTCTTGATCCTTCCATAAGAAGGCGAATATGATCCACATTTT
>OU343220.1:233796757-233815410 GCA_910596185.1 Chrysanthemum makinoi | reverse complement strand
CCCAACTTTGTCATGCTTGCCAACTTTGCAATGTAATGCTTCCATTTTATTTGAATCGTGTAGTTAATTTTGCTTTCGATATTGTTCATTCAGATTTGTGGACATCCCCACTTCCGAGTCAAAGTGGTATTAAATACTACGTTATCTTTTTGGATCATTTTTCTCATTATTTGTGGGTATATCCTTTGCGTAATAAGTCTGATACTTTTGCTAAATTTGTTGAATTTCGTTCTCTTGTAAAAACTCAATTTAATGCGGAAATTAAAGCTTTTCAGTGTGACCATGGCGGTGAGTTTGACAACACCATTTTCCATCAATAATTTACAAAACACGGCATCCATACACGCTTCTCGTGTCCCCGTACATCTCAACAAAACGGTAAATCCGAATGTATGATTCGGACAATAAATAACCTTATCCGTACCTTACTTTTTCAAGCCCATCTCCCTCCTCATTTCTGGGTCGAAGCTCTTCACATGGCCACCTACCTCTTGAACATTTTACCATCCACCGCCATCAATAACGATACACCTCACTTTCGCCTTTATAACACAAAACCCACCGTCCTTACGTGTTTTTGGTTGTTTGTGTTATGTCCATATCGACACCAAACATAAACTTGGCCCACGATCCACTCCTTGTATTTTCCTTGGCTACCCATCCAACCATCGTGGCTTTCGTTGCCTAAGCCTTTCCACCAACAAAATTGTTATTTCCCGTAATGTCACCTTTGACGAGACCATTTTCCCATACGGCTCAGTGACACCAAATGATGCTCCTTCCTACACCTTTCTTGACACCACTCCAAACATAATAGCTCGACAAATTCTCCAACAACCGGCCCCTGTCATTGTTACACCTACACCACAACCCACTTCTCCCACATCAACACCCTCTCATGCTACGACTACCCAAACCACACAACCCTCATCTCCCATATCCGTTACAACTGGCCCAACTCCCACACAACCTCCACTTACTTCCAGCCCTACTCCTTCTTTCCAAACCAATCAACCCACCCCTCCCGTGACAAACTCACCTGCACCTAGTACTCGCCAAACCAAACATCAACTCACCCTATGGTCACTCGTTTTCAAGTTGGTACTAATAAAAAGAACCCGCGTTACAATTTCCATGTATCTACCATTTTTCCTCTTCCCAAATCATACGCCATAGCTATCAAAGATCCTAACTGGCAACGAGCTATGCTTGACGAATATAATGCTTTAATTAAAAATAATACTTGGGTTCTTGTGTCACGGCCATCGGACGCGAACATTGTTCGTTCCATGTGGTTGTTTAAGCACAAGCATTTTGCAGATGGATCTTTAAGCATGTACAAAGCACGACTTGTAACTAATGGGAGCAGTCAACAACTTGGCGTTGACTATGATGAAACATTTAGTCGGTTGTTAAACCGACGCGGTCGCGGTGCTCACCTAGGCTGCATCTCGACATTGGCATGTTCATCAGCTTGATGTCAAGAATGCATTTCTACATGGTACCTTGTCTGAGACTGTTTACATGCTTTAGCCTCCTTGTTTTCGGGATCCTCAACGTCCCGACCATGTTTGTCTCTTACAGCGATCGTTATATGACCTTAAGCAGGCACCACGTGCATGGTTTCAGCGGTTTGCGAGTTATGCTACTCGTGTTAGTTTTGGTCACAGCAGATGCGATTCATCCTTGTTCATCTATAAACAAGGATCTGATGTTGCTTACTTATTACTTTGTGTGGATGATATTTTGTTGACAGCTTCTTCTACACCATTTTTACACAGGATTATCACTTCCTTACATCAGGAGTTTTCTATAGTGATCTTGGTCCCGTAAACTATTTTAGGGCATCTACGTAGCGTTCCACCAATGGGATGTTTGAGCGGAAAAAAGTATCACGTGAGGAAATTCTTGGCGCGTGGGTATGCACAATTGTCATTACGTGTGGGACCTCTGTTGATCTGAGTCCAGTTAGGAGTTGATGGTACTCGGGTTTTACATCCGACCCTTTACGGGGAGCTTGCTAGGGGCTTTACATTATCTCACTTTTCTATAGACGATTTGTCTTATCTGATTCAGCAGGTTTGTCTCATATATCATGATCCTGGGAGCCTCACCTTCTTGCTCTTAAGAGGATTTTGATATGTCTGGGTACTTTGGATTATGGTCTTGGTTGTATTCTTCCTCGACTTCTTATTTGCTTATTGATACCCGATTGGGCGGTTGCCGCGAACTTCTACGTTCTATGGGATATTGTGTTTTCTTGGCAACAATCTTGTCTTGGTCGTCAAGAGACAATACACTTTGTCTAAGCTCTAGTGCTTGGTGATTTACCGTGTGTTGCCAATGCGATTTAAACTTCTTGGTTCACGAAATCTTCTTCGTGAGCTTCATTCTCTACATTGAGCTACCATAGTTTATTGTGATAATGTCGGTCGGTATATTTGTCTTCTAATCCGATTGCATCATCGGTATTGCGAAGCATATCGAGATTGACATACATTTGTTAGAGATAAACGTTTGCGGTCAGATTCATTAATGTTTACATGTTCCTTCTCATTATCTTAGATATGTTAATACAAATCTCGTCATTAAACGTTATTTATATTTTTGATCTTTACCTAAGTTTTGTTAACGACAAAAGTAAATTTAATTTGTATAAAAGCTTAAAGCTTGTCAAGTTTAATAGATATTAAAACAAACTTTTTCAAACAATATATTCATCATTCAAGCATTTACATTTATGATTAGTAACATCTTGATATAAGTCTAATCATTATGTATGATAATAGTTTTAGAATGTGTTAGTTCTTAAAACCAAACACTACTTTGAGTAACTACTTCCATATTTCTAATAATAGAAATACAACATATGACATCATGTGATGCATCATGGAAATCATTGGAAGATTTCATTAGATATTTTTTGTGGATTTGTACTCTTCATATCTTGCACAATCTCACTTAGATAGAGTTGACTTTCTAGGGATTTGATATCTTGGCTGTCCGAGGCCGGTGCCAAATGGGGGCCGCGAGGAACCCTTTTAAGTCAGCGATTAATGGGCGCTCACATCCATTTTGGCTATAAATAGCAATGCCAAGCCAAGTAGTTTCTCATCCCTTTCTATCATACTCTCATACATATCTTCTCTCTAACCTTTCTAACTCGGTTTCATATCATATTAGTGATCTCTTTTGTAGCAAAGAAGATCAAGTCACATTCAAGCTTGGCGAGTTGGAAGTCTTGTTTGTTTAGTGTTGTATGAACTTGTGTTGATTCATACTTCATTGTTGTATTAAACCATCATAATCTTGTGAGTGTGAGTGGTTAGTATTTTAGTCCTCAAAATACATTGTGTGTGGAGTAGTTGTACCCTTGGAAAGAACTTCGACAGCTTAGTGTCCGGAAATAGTGTGGCGAGTGTAAAGGTTTTCTCCCGGTGAAAGGAGCTTGTTGACTAGTGAAGTTAAACTCTCGGTGTGAGACTCGAGGTGGAGTAGGGCAAGGAAAAAGAGTCCTTGTAGACGAACCACTATAAACAACTTGTTGTGGTTTGATCATTTCTTTCCTTATTTACTTCTTACATATTGCTTGCATATTTCATTAACATATCTAAGATCAATATCAATTGATCTTTACAATAAGTTTCAAAACAAAGTTTTTATTTGGTAAACTATTCAACCCCCTAGTAGGGACAGGCGATCCATGGATTCTAAACTTTAAAGAAGGATCAATCTATGAACAAAAGAATCTACCACTCTTTGAAACCAATGGATTTATATATTGGAAAAACCGTTTGAAACATATGTAAAATCAAAAGATATAGATCTTTGGTTTATTATTGTTAAAGGGATTTTAGTTCTACAACAAAGGATATTTCTGTTGATGAACAAAAGAAACTAGTTGCTAAAAATAATGAAGCTAAAATGATGCTTTATAATGCTTTACCTAGAAAAGAATATGAAAGAATTTTTATGTGTGAAACCGCCAAAGATATTTGGGAATCTTTAATTGTTACACATCAAGGTAATTCACAAGTCAAGGATAACAAAATTGATCTTCTTGTTCAACAATATGAACAATTTGTTATTCTTGAAGATGAAACCATTGATTGTGGCTTTGCTCACTTTAACACTATTATTACATCACTTAAAGCACTTGATGAATCTTTTCGTAGTAAGAACTTTGTCAGGAAATTTCTTAGAGCACTCCATCCCAAATGGAGAGCTAAAGTGACCTCCATTGAGGAATCAAAAGATCTCTCAATAATGTCACTAGGCGAGTTGATCGGTAACCTCAAAGTACACGAAATGGTGATGGAGAAAGATTCGGAGATCATCAAAGGAAAAAGGGAGAAGATCAAATCCGTTGCTCTAAAAGCAAAAGCGGAATCAAGTGATGATGACGAATCTTGCTCGATGTGAAGATGAGGAATACGCCATGGCCGTTAGAGATTTTAAGAAGTTCTTTAGAAGAAGAGGAAAGTTAGTAAGACAACCTCGAGAAGAAAAGAAGCCATTCCGAAAGGATCGGGATGACAAGAAGGGTAAAGGTGAAAGAAAATGTTTTAGATGTGGTGATGCAAGTCACCTCATAGGAGAATGTCCCAAGCCACCTAAAAGCAAAACTCAACGAGCTTTTGTAAGTGGTGCTTGGAGTGATAGTGAAGACGATGAAGAATCAAGCAAGGAAGAGATCGCTCTAATGGCACATGAGTCAAATGAGGTACTTTCCGACTCTTCTTATTCTTCTATTGATGATGACACTTTGCAAAAACAATATAATCAATTGTGTGAGCTAAGTCTAAAAATCATAACTAAAAATAAATTTTAAAAAACCAAAAAGGAATTTTTGGAAAATGAAGTTTATGAGTTAAAAGAAAAGCAAAACGACTTGAAAAAGGAAAAGCAAATGACGATGATTGTAAATCATGTCAAGAGCTTAAACTTGAAATAGAAAAACTAAAGCTCACACAAGATGTTTTAATAGAAAACAATTCTAAATTTAAAAGGTTTAACAAGAACATCGCTCTTGCCGATGAAATAGTTAAAATTCATAAAACACCGGGAGACATGAATGGGCTAGGTTTTAATGAAGTATTAATTCCAAAGAGTCAAAATAAAGCGACGAAAAGGACGAACATTCATCAAAATTGCTGCTTACAGTACAACCGGACCAGACGGAACCAAAATAAGGGTTCCGTCCGTTGTGCAAAATGGTGCCGTGGTACTTCAAAGAACGAATGTTCGCATCTGGACCGCATGAATTTGTTAAAATAACAAAGAAAACCAATAATAGTATTAAACTAAAACCGGCCGTTACTTGAGGAGTAGGACTTGTTATTAAAAATGAATTTAGATCAAAAACTACTCAACAACGATATAAAACTCCTTTTGCCAAACGCCCCTTTCCGAAGAGCAACCACAACGTACAACCCAACTACCAACACAATGGTTGGAATCAAAACTTTCCTAGACCATATCAAACTCCAGATTACATGCCATGGAACTCTTACCCATCGTTTCCATACATGAATCAAATAAATGGTATGTGTAACCCAAATGGACCCATGAGATATTGGGGACCAAATGCTTGAGTTATTTGCTTCTTAGGTATGCTTGAAAGTTGGATTGGAACGATGAATGGATAAAATATAGTGGTTGCTCACGACACATGACGGGCAACAAAAGTCTCTTCTCATCATACCAAGAGTATGACGGAGGTAATGTCACCTTTGGTAGCAATCTCAAAAGCAAAATTATTGGCAAAGGTACGATCGCTCATAACTCCCTAACTATTGAAAATGTTGCTCATGTGGATAGGTTAGGATTTAATCTACTTAGTATTAGCCAACTATGTGATAAAAAGTATAAAGTGCTATTTGATGAAAATGGTAGTAAAATACTAAAAGATGGTATCACCATAGCTAAAGGAGTTAGGAAAAATAACATATATGTCATGAAAATAGATAAAACATATAATGACAAACTTTGCCTAACAACATTAGATGATAGCTCATCTCTTTGGCATAGGCGTTTAGGTCACGCTAATATGAGACTTATACAAAACCTATCTTCAAAAGAATTGGTTAGGAATTTACCAAAACTTAAATATGACCAACACTTTTGCGACGCTTGCAAAATTGGTAAACAAACACATAGTAGTCACAAATCTAAAAATATGGTGTCCACATCTAAGTGTCTAGAATTATTACATATGGACTTGTTTGGACCATCCGCTATAAGAAGCTATGGAGGCAACTTATACACTTTGGTCATAGTAGATGATTATTCAAGGTTTACTTGGACGTTGTTTTTGAAAACCAAAAATGAAGCTTTTGATAAATTTGAAATACTTAGCAAGAAAATTCAAAATCTTCTAGGTATCAAAATTGTGTCGATCCGAACGGATCATGGTCGTGAATTTGACAACGAAACTCAATTTGGAAACTTTTGTGATACAAATGGTATAACACATAACTTTTCCGCTCCACGAACACCTCAATCTAATGGAGTAGTAGAACGTAAAAATAGAACAATTCAAGAAATGAGTAGAACAATGCTTAATGAACAAAACATTCCTCAAAAGTTTTGGTGTAACGCCGTTGACACTTCTACATATATTTTGAATAGAGTCTTAATCCGTCCTTTCTTAAACAAAACACCATATGAACTCTATAAAGGTAAAAAGCCTTAGGATATTTTAGAGTCTTTGGTTGTAAATGCTTTATTCTTAATACTAAGGATTATCTCACCAAGTTTGACCCAAAGTCTTATGAAGGTGTATTTCTTGGTTACTCTCAAACTAGTAAAGCTTACATTGTCCTAAACAAAGAAACAATGATAGTCGAAGAATCGTTGAACATAACATTCGACGAAAGTCCACCACCCTCTAAGACATCACCTTTGGTAGATGATGACTTAGTTGAAAGTCAAATGATAGAAGGTCAAGAAATAATTAATAATAACAAGGAAGATGAACCATTAAATAAAGAAATTGTCAACATCAAAGAATCTAAAAGTCATCCTTTAGAAAAAGTCATAGGACAACTCAATCAAAGAACCTTAAGGTCACAAGCCCAAAATCAAAGTAATTATTTTTGCTTTGTATCCACCATTGAACCAAAACCCATAAATGAAGCAATAAAAGATGAATCATGGGTTATTGCCATGCAAGAAGAATTAAACCAATTAGTTAGAAATGATGTTTGGAAATTAGTTCCAAAACCTAAAGATCAAACTATAATTGGAACAAAATGGGTTTTTCAAAATAAGATGGATGAAAATGGGATAGTATCTAGAAACAAAGCTAGGCTTGTAGCACAAGGTTATAATCAACAAGAGGGGATTGATTATGATGAAACTTATGCACCGGTAGCTAGGCTTGAGTCTATTAGAATATTGCTTGCTTATGCATGTGCCTATGATTTTAAATTATTTCAAATGGATGTTAAAAGTGCCTTTCTTAATGGGTTTATTAACGAAGAAGTGTATGTTGCTCAACCTCCAGGTTTCACCGACTTTGAGAAACCACATCATGTCTTCAAACTCAAGAAAGCATTGTATGGTCTTAAGCAAGCACCAAAAGCTTGGTACGAACCGACTTAAGACTTTTCTTATTGATAACAAATATACTATGGGATTAGTAGATAATACTCTTTTTACCAAGAAAAGGAATCACATATTATCATTGTTCAAATATACGTTGATGACATTATATTCGGATCAACTTGTCAAGAATTATGTGATGATTTCTCGAAAATCATGCACGACGAGTTTGAAATGAGTATGATGGGTGAGTTAAATTTCTTTCTAGGACTTCAAATAAAACAACTAGAAGATGGCATATTCTTTAACCAATCTAAATATATAAAAGACATGCTTAGGAAATTTGGTCTTGAAGATTCCAAACCAACTAAGACACCCATGTCCTCGAACACTAAACTAACCAAGGATGAGGAAGGTGAATCCGTAGATAACACTAAATATAGAGGAATGATTGGTAGCCTACTCTATCTTACGGCTAGTAGACCCGACATTATGTTTAGTGTTTGTCTATGTGCTCACTTTCAAGAAAACCCAAAGGCATCACACTTAGAAGCCCTAAAAAGGATTTTTAGATACATTAAGGGAACAACGTGTTTAGGATTATGGTATCCCAAAGGAACGGGTGTAGAAACCATAGTGTATGCCGACTCGAATCATGCCGGTGACTATGTCGATAGAAAAAGTACAAGTGGTATTTGCACTTTTGTTGGACATTGTCTCACCTCATGGTTTGCAAAGAAGCAAACGGCCTTGGCCATCTCAACTACTGGCCGAAGTGCGCTCACCGGAAAAGCATGTCAACAAGCTCTTTGGATGAAGCAAGCTCGAGATTACGAATTCATCTCAACACTATTGTGATACTTTGCGACAACAAAGGAGCCATCGATCTCAGCAAGAATCCGTTCAACATGCTCGTACAAAGCATATTGAAATCCGCCATCACTTTCTTCGCGACAATGTTCAAAAAGGAAACATTTCAATCGAGAAAGTATCCTCCTAAGACAACATTGCCGACATCTTAACTAAGCCTCTTAAACGAGAACCTTTTAATCTTCTTAGACTTGGTTTAGGGTTAATGGAACCAAACATGTAGGATAAACATAGCCCAAAACATTAGAATAGTCAAAACTAAACAAATTTGTCTTGTACTGCATCAGAGCCACGCACCAAACGACAACAAAGACGAACCAAATTTTTGGTACCGTCGGTCCGTGGTGTCTCTGTAAGAAAACCGCTATATACAAATCATCCTCTTCCTCAAAACCCACTTTACCAAAACGTGTAAAACTTAAACCAAGCTCATTATTGTCATCTTCCAACTCACTAATCACTGAAGATAACATCATTGTAAGTATCCTAACTACATTTCATCTCTTAATTCTGAGTCTAGGATTCTTATTTATGCACAAAACTATCACAAATCATTACATGGGGTTTTATGTATGCTTTAATACCAAATATGAATTCAATTGGCAAATTGCATAACTAGTCATTGAAATTAGGTACTACATTATCATATTGCATAAACAAATCATGCTTCCCACTAATTGATAGATAATGAATATAAGGCCCTATTCAAACAACCAAACACCCCATGTCAAAAGTTTTGAAAAGCTTCTCACTTGTAGGAAAACAATTTTTTCATTGCTAATACAAATAGAAACGTTAAATTTTCATCACTTGCATGCTCTTGAATACTAAAGGTATTGCATAACTAATATGCATTCCCGGTATATTCAAATGAAGCCACTTTTTGATCTAATTCGTTTTGGCATCTTGTATTAGCATATTCTCATGGTATTTGCTAAACCCCCCACTAAAACCATCTTTGTGCATAAAATGAGTCGAGATAACCGCAACTCCAAATTGTTTTCATATAGGCACACACTAGAACCAAAAACGTTAAAACTTATTCTCATTTTTAACATATTAACTCTTGTCCTTAGGAATAACCATGGTAGCCGCAAGATTCTATGATCACAAAGACACCCTTAACTACATTCCCAAACACCACAAAACCAAAGGACTTACCAAGGAACAAGTAGAAATATTTAGGGGTCTAGAATCAAGGTATTTCCATGAGGGTAGAACCATTCACTCATCCTTCCTTGAAAACACCAATCTCCGTGAAGAACTAGCCGCCATTCAATTCGATTGTCTTCTTGACATCGATGAACCAATCTGTCCTAGGTTTGTGTTAGAATTCTATGCTAGTGTGACCGGCTTTAATGATGAAGACGATGATGAATTTTGTTTTAGGTTTAGAATCAATCAAAACGACTACACCATCACCTTAGCCAACTTTGCTCAAGTGCTAGGAATTCCCAGCCGAGGAACTTGTCTCTACTCGGATAAATGGTCACTCACCGCTCTTGATGCTATCAATGACCGCTCTACCAAACCCGTTTGGCCGACAAGGATGTCATCCGTGAACACCTTTTTAACCCAAAGGTGATACAACCCGAGTTACCCGAAAGGGAAAGGAGGTAAACCGAGATCCATATGGAATGGAGCTAAATGAACTTAAGCCCGAATTTAAGAAATGGGAGGAGCTACTTAGAGCCAACGTCATTAGCACCATAGGAAATAGGGATCACATTAACGCTTGCCTTTGTCATATGCTCTACAACTTGTCCACCAGTCAACCATTCAATTTAGCTTACTACATCGCTAGGAGAATGATTGATATTCCAACTCAAGGATCGGTTGCTCTTCCATACGGGATGCTTCTCACCCGTCTCTATAGAAACTTTGCACCAATTCCACCAACACCAAAAGGGATGCACCTTCACTATGAGCTCATCCTCACATCTTTGTACCTTTGAGTGATGCACGAGTTGCTAAGACAAAAGGCAAGAGAGCAAAACCTCCAACTCCATCATCATCATCATCAAATAGCTCAGAGGATGGTCTTCCAAGCTCTCGTCTTCCGCCTCATGAGTATTATGCGTTTCTTCCCGAAATAGAGAATGAATCGTGAGTTCAAGCAAACTAGGGGAATGTTCAAGTGCCTTGGTAGGATGATGAACAAGATTTACAAGAAGTTGGACAAATAAGGGTACTTTTAAGGAGTGTTTGGAACAATACATTATCATTAATGTTTGATACAATTTCGTTGTTTTTATTATGTAGGATGATAATATAACCAGAAACAATGGTGAATGCTAACAATTTCATGCGGGGATAGCAAGTATGCTATCAAATCTTACCCATTTTCACTATAATGTGAAAATCAATAAGCCTTGCTCAAAATACATGTTCCACTATGTTTTTATATATGTTATCTGCTTTTCCTAACTAGAAATGTTTAGTATAACATGTTTTGAGAAGAATTTCAGGTTTTAGGAAAGTCCCCGACACCTAAAAACAAACTCTGTCCATTTTTCTGACTTCACGGATCAGGACGGCACCATAAATTTGGTACCGTCCGTTATGAAAATTGGTACCGCCGACTATGCATTCTGACAGGACGCACCACACCCTTTTTAGGTTCCGCCGTGTAAGTTTTGGTGCCGTGGATCCTTCAGGTAACTTTCTCAATTTCGACTATTTCGTGATTCCAAATTACCATCCAATGCTTATAAATCAATCCTAAATTGCTTATACCCTTATTAGAACTAGTATAATTCACTTAGGAATATAAGAAATCCATTTCCCACCAAAATTCAAAAATTTGAAAAATCCACCCAAGGAGCCCTTTTGCATAAAGGAAGGAACCAAATTTTGGTACCTTCAAATCCGTGGTGATCCAATATTAGGAAATTCTACTCACTAGAACACATTTATTGCAAATCTTTTCTTCTTCACTCCATCTCTCTTGAATGGCTTGACTTGGGTGATATGACTAGCATTCAACCCACTTCCAAATCATTAGGAACCTCATCTCTTCAATGGTTCAACATCAAATCAAACACATTTCTCCATGATTTTTCACTTCTATAAATTGAGAGGTTTTACCATGATCATCCTCACACCTTCTTCATTCTTACTATCATCTAGCAAAGACAAACCAAAGTCAAAATGACAAAATCATCTCCAAAACCTTGCAAGAAGACCGCTAGAATTAGTGTGAGGCCTTGTTGCTTCGTTCACCTTAGCTCCTCATCCGAGTCTTCTCCACTCACAATCTCATCTCCCATCCGAGATGATACAAACCTCACCTTAGCCACACCTACTCAATCACACATTGTGATCACCACTCCACCACCAACAAAACACCAACTTCACCTCCACCGGAACCCATCCAAACATCCAAAACACCCTCACCACCTTCACCAAGGTCTCCAACTCTCATTCCTATGGAGTTATTTTCCACTCCACCAACTTCACCAAATCCTTTCTTGGAGGACTTGGATGACTTACCTCCTAGGCCAAATCATCCACCACCATTGCCATCATTTGGCTCAATTGAGCGGATGGCTCATGAGTCACCTCGGTCATCCTTGGACCCAAACGCCCCATTAGGGCCTAAACCTCTTCTCTTCCACCCCATTCACAAAGACATTCATGGTCCTTTGTATGGGGATCATTCACTCCCCACATCAATGTCCCTTCATCTTGAGGACATTGAGGAGTGTATGTGGGATGCCAATCCCACTAGAGAGAGATTCAAACGGAACTCCACAACCTCCACCAATTCAAAGGCATGGTGGACTCTCACTTGAGTGAGACAATGCAAATGCAAAGTGCTTTGCTTGCCTCCATCATGACCACCCCAAACATTTCCACCAACACCAACACATCTACCATTCCACCACCACAACCTCCCCAAACATACTACCCCCTAGGCATGGTTGCTCCACTTGTGAGCAAACGGCCCAAACCGTTGATAGGACCCGGGGTTATGGTCCTTGATTTTCAAGAAGAAATGAGGTTCATCCTCAATCATATCCTTGAGCGCCTCAGCGCTCTTTCTCATCCACCATCAAATTAGGATGGTTATATTTTAGCATTTCTAGTTTTCTCTTCTTAGGATTATTTTCTTTTCTTTTCTTCTTGTACTAAAACACATCATTGTGTTCCCATTTCATGATCTTTATTCATGAAAATTTTAACTAATGAATGGTGTTTTTATTATAGTCTTGGTCCTCTTACATAGTGTTTGGAAATGCTTGTGAATGATCATTATTACTAACACTTTTTTTGTAGCTTTATTTTCACAATCCATGTATCTTCCCATTAAGCACCCAATTTAGGGGGAGCTTTGATCAAGGGGAGATAATGGCTCGGCTCATTACATTCGCATAGCCTCTTACTTTTGTTGAGACAAAAAGGGGAGAAAATATAGAACTTGATTACATTTTGACTTTTTAAAAGTCAATCAGCATACTTTGACTTTCTGGAAAAGTCAACATCATACATCAACTAGTGAACACTTTGACTTTCATAAATAGTCAAACATCATACACTTGCATTATCTTTCTTTTCAAGTCTAAAACTAATATTTTTATAACTCTTGCACAAACTTTGTATCTTTTATAAAAATAAAATTTATATTTTGTCCTCAACAAAAGGGGAGATTGTTAATACAAATATCGTCATTAAACGTTATTTATATTTTTGATCTTTACCTAAGTTTTGTTAACGACAAAAGTAAATTTAATTTGTATAAAAGCTTAAAGCTTGTCAAGTTTAATAGATATTAAAACAAGCTTTTTCAAACAATATATTCATCATTCAAGCATTTACATTTATGATTAGTAACATCTTGATATGACTCTAATCATTATGTATGATAATAGTTTTTAGAATGTTTTAGGTTCTTAAAACCAAACACTACTTAAGTACTTGCATATTTCTAATAATAGAAATACAACATATGACATCATGTGATGCATCATGGAAATCATTGGAAGATTTCATTAGATATTTTGTGTGGATTTGTACTCTTCATATCTTGCACAATCTCACTTAGATAGAGTTGACTTTAGCAAAGATTTGATATCTTGATGACGACCGGCGGTACCAAAATGGTACACGGCGGAACCCTTTTAAGGGTTCCGCGTCCGTGGATGCTCTCACTTTGGCTATAAATATAAATGCCAAGCCAAGTAGTTTCTCATCCCTTTCTAACATACTCTCATACATATCTCCTCTCTAACCTTTCTAACTCAGTTTCATATCATATTAGTGATCTCTTTTGTAGCAAAGAAGATCAAGTCACATTCAAGCTTCAAACGAGAAGTTGGAAGTCTTGTTTGTTTAGTGTTGTATGATCTTGTGTTGATTCATACTTCATTGTTGTATTAAACCATCATAATCTTGTGAGTGTGAGTGGTTAGTATTTTAGTCCTCAAAATACGTTGTGTGTGGAGTGGTTGTACCCTTGGAAAGAACTCGACATCTAGCTTAGTGTCGAAATAGGTGTAAGTGTAAAGGTTTTCTTAGCCGGTGAAAGGAGCTTGTTGACTAGTGAAGTTAAACTCTCGAGTGTGAGACTCGAGGAGTGGAGTAGGCAAGGAAAAAGAGTCCTTGTAGACCGAACCACTATAAACAACTTGTTGTGGTTTGATCATTTCTTTCCTTATTTACTTCTTACATATTGCTTGCATATTTCATTAACATATCTAAGATCAATATCAATTGATCTTTACAATAAGTTTCAAAACAAAGTTTTTAATTGGTAAACTATTCAACCCCCCCTTCTAGTTTTCTACAGTATTGAACCCTTGACCACCTCCCATCTAACGACCATAACCACTATTTTGAACTTCAACGCGTCCATTGTTCACAAATACCTGATTCTTGTATTAAATGAAGAACGAATGCGATTGTTGGATTTGTTTGTATAACGGCCAAATGCTTTAGCAATCATAACAAATCCTTGTTGCAATTCATCAAAGGCATTGGAGTCCTCATCACCTTCTTAATCAGAAAGAGCTTGAGCAAAGGTTGTTGTTGTATGGAACCAATTGATTTTGTTGAGGTTGTAGCTATGACGGATCAAAAGGTTTGATGGTTGCAGTTGTTTGAGGAGCGGGTTGAGGAGCTTGTTGAGGAGGAATATTTGTTTGAGCCTACAAAGCAAGTTGTTGATTGTCCGGAAGTGATGGTGAAACTGTTTGACCACGGAGAATCCTTTCCTTATCAACTTCTTTGGTGAGGTTCAGATAGCGTACAACAATCCGTAGGTAGCATGATGCATATCTTTAGCTTGACGGAGAAAATGACATACTTCTCCCATTCCGACCAAGACTACTTAGAACTTTGTGTTGACAGAATTGTGGCATGATGATATTGTGTTTGTCCAAATCATTAATGATGTCTGCAAAGCGATGATGATAAGATTCTAATGACTCTCCTGGTTCAATCATGAAGTGTTCATAGGCCAAGTAGATTTTGGATTCCATGTCTTCCTGATTGAGTGTTGTGCCTTGTATAAGAAGATGAATTTGTTCCCACATTGCTTTGGCAGTCTTTTGAGCATCAACACTGCGAAGGATTGGATTGGGTAATCCTAAAAGTATGTATTGCATTGCAAGTTCGTCGGCTTCAAAGTGTAGAAGTTGATCACCCGTGAGTTCTGCAACAGTTGCAATGTTGGTGACATCATCTCTTGGTGGAACAGCATTAGGATCTCTGGGTGTAACGACAGACGACGATACTTATGAAATGGACCTTCCTTAATGACCTTCTTTAAAAACTTTCCATGTGGCTTCTTTAGATCACAAAACCTGAAGAACCGAATCACCCATTGATCATAATTACCGGAGTAAGCATTGGAGGTCTATCAAGTGAGCCAACTTCATGAATTGATTGTTGGCTACTCAAGGCTTCACACATCTTGCCAAACCATGCTGGTTCCTTCATAGTATTCCTGGATGGATGTTGATTGTAGAAGTTTGTGTAAGGTTGTACTTGAAGACTAGGTGGTGGTTGAATTATTTGAGGTTGTGGAATTGCTGCAAGTAGTGGAGTATGTTGTTGATTAAATTTTTGTTGATAAACAGCTTGTTGTTGATTCCATTGTTGATGTTGGGGACTTAGTTGTTGTTGTTGATTATAAGTGTAAGGAAAATAGTTAGAGTATGGTGGTTGTGACATGTTGAAAACTTGTGTTGTTAAATGGATCTTTGTAGTCGAATGAACCTTTGTCGATGAAGTATCCTTAGGCGTAGAAATCACAATAAAGCCAAGTACCACTTATGCGTAAAAACACCAAAGTTACACGTAACACCAAGAGTTATGCGTAGTTTTAGCTTACGCGTAAGTAATGAGAAAGCTCTAAAGTTATGCGTAAACAAGAAGTTAGGCGTAGAAAACTTAGGCGTAGGATTAACTTATGCGTAAGACAGGGCTTAGGCGTAAGATGAATCTTATGCGTAAAGAGTCTACGCGTAAGCTTTATGCTTATGCGTAAGTTTAGGGTTTTTCCCAAATGATCTTTTACACTATCACGGCAAAGGATATCCAAAGTCGACGTGTTTTCAGGCTTATCCAAGCAAGAAACCACGGAGTAAACACACGAAATCGAAGATCAAACCAAGAGAGCAAGTTACGTAAGTTTAGGTTTTACTTACGCCGAGGTTTTAGCCAAAAATGATTTCTTCCAATCGATGTTTCCAAACCAGATTTTAGTGAAGAAATAGCTTCAATATCACCAAAATAACATAAAAGTGTGAAATTTGATGATCCAAAGCTCAAAAACAGTTATGCGTAACACGAAACCCTAGTTCAAAACCAAGTTCAAAAGCAAAGATCTACGCGTAAAGTTTGAAACTTTATGCCAAAAACAGTTATTTTAACACCTTAACACATTGAAAGTACAAGAATCTTGGAATAAAAAGTGTAAAAAATACGTTTTTAAGCTAACCAAAGTGCAAACCACGAAGCGTATGTTCTACGCGTAGGACCAAAAAACCCACTTCAAGAACAATAACGATTCACCCAACTATTTGGCGATTGATACCACTGTTAGGTTCCCAAATATGCAACACAAGTATCAATATAAGAGATAAGATGAAGAAGAGATCGGTTGAACAATATCCAAACACACACACAAACACGTTAATATGAAAGGTTAGGCGTAAGGTATGAGTGAAAGAGTAAATTGAACAACCAACCCTCAAGTGAGGGTTATTACAATGTATTTATAGGAGGGAAGCTAGGGCAACACTCCTAGTTCCCATCCTTTTCCTTATTGGACTAGGCCTAGGCTTATGGGCCTTCTACATAAGCCTAAGGCTAATTACTAACTTAAAGGCCATATTAAGCTAACTATTACATATTAATCACTAACACTTGAAATAGGTTTAGGAGTGATTCCAACAGAAAGATTGTGTCTTTATCTTCAAATTTAGTTTGTACTTTCTGTGCTTGTATCATCATCATCAAAGTAGTCTTTAAAAGCAATCCTTTTCAGCAACTATTAGCAATCTTCATCTTTTCAGCTACTCAGCAACATATGGCAAATTGTACATCAGATCATAAAGTTTCAGTCTATTCTCATCACTTCCAGGTGTGTAAACTCTTGTGAGAAGTGAATCTTTGAAAAATTAATGGATTTTGATGTCTCTTTACCAAAGCCATTAACTTTGGAGTAGCCAATGTTTAGGTGTGTAAAATCATGGTACATTGATAACCATATGATTTTTAGAAAATTATCAGCTATCAACGGATTTGTTTTGCCTTTACCAAAAGCCGTACCCTTTTGGACTAGTTAGTTCTTGCAACCATGGTGAAATAATTACCATATAAATGGTTTTTCCACAGCCTTTACCACAAGCCATTTCAACTCTTCACTATATCAGATATGGTGAGTTGATTACCATACAACTTATTAGCAAGTTGTCAACCATTCAACGGATTTGAGATATCTTTACCAGAGCCGTTTGCTCATGGATTAGCCAATCCTTTTGTTAGAAATGGTGGATTGATAACCTTTTGTTATACCCATCTCAAAAACCATTGGTTGCTGTTATCTTTTGTTTCAAAATATTTTGCATTTAACAAAAGTTTGCTTATTTTCTATTAAAAATCATTTACTGGTTTTGGGCTGCAAGCAGTACTTTGATTAAAGTACTGTTTGTCTAGCAGTACTTTGAATAAAGTACCTATTTTTCAAAAATTTATACAAATAAAAACCATACCAGTTACTTATGCATCGTCATCAGCCATAATTGTCCATTTAATGAATAGTTCAATGACCATGAGAGCTGTGTCATTCTCTTCTTCAACCTCCATACCATGATCTAGCATTCTCCTCATAAGATCTCTTGTAAGTGGATATCTTCTTTCTGCTATCAGGTGAATCATAGTCCCATCTTCCAGCTCCCAAACATACACTCCAGATTCTTCAAAGAATCTCCAGCAAGTAATCTCCCAAACTTCTTGATTTTGCCAGATTTCACCAGTGCTTGTTTCTTCAGTTTCCCAGATGGTTGTGAGGTCTCAAAGCAAGACTAAGCCAATTACATCTGATGGAATGTGTTCAAAATATTCTTGCACCAGTTGATATAAATGCCACAAATCCTCTCTGTTTATAATGTGCAATATGTCCCATAGCAGATTAAATGTTCTGAAGCTCTCATCTTCTCTATGGAACATCAGATTATCTCCTTCCTTTGATTCTACAACTTCAAATGTAGATATCTTTGACTTCTTTGCTGCATCATCTTTGGACTTAGGATGCTCAAAATCTACAACTCTTAAGTAATTTCTCAGCTCATCAACTGTATCTGATCTTAATTCTACCTTCTTTGATGGTTGTTCATCTTCAGTTGTTCTTTTTCTCTTTAAGCTTCTTTTTCTAGCATCCTCCTTCAGCTTATCATCATCTTTAAAAGAAATAATACTATCAACTTGCTTTTGATAAGCTTCTCTAACAACATCATATAAATCTTTCATCTCTAAATACTTCAGCTTCTGTAATCCAGTATATCCTTGACCTTTTAGATATGCCATCATGGCATTTCTTTCCTTAGCAATACTAGGTCGTCTTTGTGGTATAACTGCTGGCTTTTCTGGTATAGCTGCTTCAACATCAAATTGAGCTTGTAACTTCCTAGCAGCTTCTTCATTCTTAGCCACTTCAATAGGTCTTAGTTCTGCCAAAGTAAGCTTTTTCTTCTTCTTTGTTTCTACCAGTTTGCCTTTTCCTTTGTCCTTTG